>JAQGAK010002565.1:0-19534 GCA_034696945.1 Lipothrix lubbocki
CATAAAATATCAACTCGCCTTGTAGATCCACCTTCTTCCGTACAATGAACTTCCTCTGCGACTGTCCATATTGGATTCTCCCTCAGATATACAAATATATATTTTATAATAATAATTTTCCGGCTTTTTAGCTTCTTAATTCTTAAGTCAATAGAATTGGGTCAGTCAAGTCAGTAGAATAACGAAGAATGCTGTCATTTTGCGCTTTGTTTTAAAGTAATAATATTACAACTTACATTACAATCAGCACATAAATAAAATTAAAAATTAGAATGAATAATTAAATATACTAAATAAAGGCACATGTATGATGCCAGTTGTGGAATAAAGTTTTATTATCTCTCTAAGCATTACATTATTTTTAATTTGACACTGGATTAATTTATTAATTTGTCCATCTTGTTTACATGCGTTCCGGGCCGGGGCGAGGACGGGTTAACCTATTAATTTGATTTGGAGCTGAAAAATAAAAAAAAGTAATTACAAAAAAGGCCAATCCGCTCGTTTTCGTGACACCTATAAAATACATTAACTAACAAGTCTTTAAGTTGAAATTGAGTTTGAATAATGGAACCTGATCCATTTGCGGTATATCACCTTTAATTATTTTAGTTAAGTACGGTACGGTTAGGGCGACGGGCGACGAGGTGGATAAAATTATTAAAGTCAAAGTTAAAGCAAGTTAACAATATAAGCAAGTCTTTCACCATGTCGTCGTCGCTAAATGCTAGCGCCCCTAGCGTCGCTAGCGTGTCAGAATTCGTGGTCACCAAGGTTCGTACTTAACGTTATATTTGAAATGAAAAATATTATTTTAATCGCGATATAGTTGCAATGGTGTAAACAGTTGTATTAATCAGAGATTGATCTTTAATAGATTGAGCTGATGAAGCAAACACAATCGGCCATAAAACGAGGAGCACTTTTAGGAGGTTTCGTACCAGATTACATATTACGGGATCATAATTTCACAGTTCCGTCGCTTCGTAAATTAAACGCTGTGGTCTTCATGACGGACATTTCCGGGTTCACCGCTCTAACAGAAGCTTACAGTTTAAAGGGGAAAGGAGGTACAGACATGCTGACCAAGACTCTTACTAACTACATGACACAGTTGGCCGAGTGCATTTTGAGAATAGAAGGAGATATCATCAAGTACGCCGGAGATGCTTTTTTATCCCTTTGGGAGATCCATGATAATACTTCAGTACCAGAACTAATACAAAAAGTCACGGATTGTGCGCTATATTGTCAAGAAAAGTGCGGGTCATATGTCACTGATGTGGGGATTACTATCCGAGGTAGGTTTAGGCGTGAGCGCGTAACTATGTGTACATTACAGAGGTTAGTCTTGCCAGCTAATTTAACATTTAATTACACAAATTTCGGATTAATTTTTCAGTTAAAATCGGTATTGGCGTCGGAGTCTGCTATTCCGCAGGTCTAGGCGATCAAAGTTATCATCATTGGGCAGTGTTCGGTCCAGGTGTTTATGCTGCATCCGAAGCTGAACACACGTGTGAGTCTGGCGATGTGGTCCTCCATCCTTCTGCCTGGGGATATTGTGACCCCGAGAACTTTACTTTTACTAATAAGGAAAAAGAACACGTCTTTATTAAAGTTACCGACATATTGCATTTCCTGGATCCGTCGAAAAGAGGAAGACCTATCGTATCCCAACGAATGAAATCATCTACTACAAAAAATAAAATTAACCTTGTTGATGGTCATCTGGACGAAAGTAAGTAAAAGCAAAATATATAGCAAAATTATTTTTAATTCAACTTAGCAAACATAGGCAGCAATGAAGCATATTCATTAATATAAATTATTGTTGTTGTCAAAGTTCGCCCTCAGCTGGATGAAGTTTTTTTGAATGCTTCTGAAACCCGCTTAAGGAAGTTTGTCATCCCACCTGTACTTAAAAAGGTGAATGTAGATAGACGTATTTGAATATGCTATAAAATTATATAATCGAATAAATTATAATCGTTGAATTATGTATCGACGACGGTGACGTAACTATTGTCATCCTATATGTTGATTTTGAACTTGAACAGCTAGACAACGAAACGCCGCTAGTATACCTAAACGAGTCCAGAATGGTGTCGATCGTATTTATTCATGTAGACTATGGAAAAATTGAATATACGGATGAGTAAGTATAGTTTCGAATTGTCAGTTGTTAAAAGTTAATGCCGGATTTGAGCCCTATATTGCTTGATTTTTTGTTTATCTAGAAACTACGGGGTGAATCTACTATCAATAGTGCAGCACAGTTTCACAGCTATTCACACGCTTGCTACTAATTTGAATGGATGTTTATCCAAGGTCATCATGTTTGATAAAGGATTGACTTACTTGGTGGTTTTTGGCCTGCCCGGTTATATTCAGGATAATCAGGTACTTTTGTATAAACAGTGGACGACGAATTTATATACTTGAAATATGTTTTGACATTAAAATATGATGGGAATGGGAACGTCTTAAGCTCCATTTAAAATACAAGTACGGTATATAGGTGGGCAATTCTCTAAATTTTGCGTATCGGATTAAAAAATATTTGAGCAATATCCATGGAGTGAAGCATACTTCTATTGGATGCACGACGGGGTCAACATATTGTGGTGTTTTGGGGCATCCAAGGCGGCAAGAGTATACTGTTATTGGGAGGAAAGTTAACAAAGCGGCACGCCTCATGATCTATTACCCAGAAACAGTGACGTGCGATCAGGATACGTTCTACAGCTCAAGACTTCCTGCACACTATTTTCGACAACTGGAAGCGAAAGCGCTCAAAGGCATTTCAAACGTCGGCCAGATTTTTGAATATCTCAGTTCAGACAGGTTTGTTAACTAGAAATGTATTGAATTTTTTTTGTAATATAAAAAAACATTATATATAAGATTTATTTTTTCAATTAATTATACCTTTTACTTTATATAAAATTTTGATTACAGTGGCGATGAGCGCGCTGTGAGGAAATTTGAGTATCCTATATTGGACAGAAGATCAGATATGGAGACCATTGAAAGATGTCTTCGAACACGCTTTCAGGAATATAAAACAGTAAGCTTATATTTCAACACTTGGTGATTTTATTACGATGCCGTTTTAGTTTTTGTAATTTATTATGAAATTCAGAACTTGATGTCAACACGTGGGCTGGGGTCCCTCAGCGCTCTAGACCAGTCCTTGGTCTCTTCCAGTCAATCTATAATAGTACTGGAGGGAGAGAATGGAATTGGGAAGAGCCGTATGCTCGCTGAAGTAATCAAAGTAGCGGAAACTAGTAAATGGAACGTTTTCTCAATTGCGCTCACACAAGAGCATGTTTCGCTGAGGTAATTCATTATTATTGTATGTAGTTACCCAAGAAGTTGTATTTGTTGTTAATCCTTTTCTTTTATGCAGTTTATTTGCTGTAGCTGCCGTTCTTGTGCAAGCATTTAATTTAGAAGGTAAAAGAACTCCAGCAGAAAGGGAGGAACACTTGCGGGACTTAGCTATTCAGAGTGGAGATTCTGACATTATTTCCGGACTTTCGACTCTCAATGATATTTTTCAATTAAAAACTCCAGCGCCACCAAAGTTAGTACATCACATAAGCGGCGGGATTACATTACTTTAATATTATAAATTACTTTATTGCAGCACATTGTTAGAGTTAGGAAGTAGATTTCTTAAAATTATAATAAATTAATTATTTTTAGATTTGCAAACAACTTCGACGCAAAGTCCCGTGATTCCTTTGCACACCACACTATTAAGCAATTAATCACGGACGTTTTTTCGGATAAAATGGTCCTCTTTTGTATCGACGACGCTCATTTTATGCACCAGCTCTCATGGGAATATTTCAACCACATCTCAAAGATGTGTCCAAATGTAATGACAGTGATGACGCTCCGTAGGAATTCTGATGGCGGACCAAAAATCCCCGACGTAGCTTACACAATCGTCTATCATTCTTTACATGTGCAAACGATTCAGCTGAAAGGACTACCAGAGAATTACATTTTACCATTAGCTTGTCAATTGTTGGAAGTTCGTGGGATTCCAGATGAATTAGAAAGGTGAACGAACCTCGTAATCACTACTGGCCTAGGTAATTAACCTTCAAATTAGTGGTACCAGTAAGTTAACTCTAAAGTAGTACTTAAAACTTGGTAGGATCTTAACATCAAAGAGCCGTGGGAATCCGTCGTGGGTAGAAGACGTACTTAATGACTTGATCTTGCAGGGAAAAGTAAAAATAATTAAAAGTTCACCTAATTCCGAAGACAAATCATCCCGTATCTCAAAAGATATTAAAATGAATTTCGTTGTTGTGAAATACATCACGAGGGAAAGGTAAGTTGGTGTAGCAATTTTGGAATTAACTTTTTTGGTTATAATTTCATATTCAAGTTAATCGGCTTTCATGAATCTTCTCTATAATTATTGCAGTGGTCGCAAGCCTGCCATGTCGGCCATTCAAATGTCTACCGTACTTGATGGTGATGATGATACCACGGTAAGAGTGGTAGAAATGATTGGGAATGGTGGTATTGACCTTGCAAATTATTTACAATTTTTAATGTTTACAATATACAATAAATTACTCTAACCTTTAGGCTACTTTGGTGAAAGATAAAATGTCTGAAGATTTCACTCAAAGAAAAAGAGAAAATCCAGAGAAACGACTGTGTTTAATAAGTTCCAACACAAATATCAATTCCAGCAGCCTGAGTAGTGGCAGGAAAGGTCTGTATATCTCAATTCTAATATTGACAGTTGGAATGGAATGTTATTAAATTAAGCAGCGCTACATGTCGTTTACATATGAATTTTGGTTTACCATTATTGTTTTCAACAGAATTAGTTTTGGATGCTTTCGATTCTTTAAATAGCAATGACCAAATGGTAGTTAAATGTGCCAGCGTCTTGGGACGGCGATTCAGTCGTATGATGCTACACCGACTGTTGCCATCATTTGGTAAGGAGGGTCGCAAATATTTATCATGTTTTCAAAGATTGATGGAGAACCGGATTTTTCAATGTGCCACCACTGCCAAACGAAACTCTACAACTGCCATTGAGTGCCAATGTCTTGTTGGGCAGTCCTTTACGAGTAACATTAAACTGCTTTTGTTTTGCATGGTTAATTTTGCATTATTTTATGTTCAAATAAGATAAGATGAGCTTTAACACACAATTTTCAGCTTTTTTTACTTCTGACGGCCAGGATGACCTGACGAAGTTGAATCTGCCGAAATACGCTTACTGTAGATATACAGAGTTTTATAAGGTACAAGGACAATGTAGAACTCAAAATATTTTGTTTTAATTGAGTTTCTTCAAATTAAATTACGGTGATATTTTTTAATGTTAGGAGAACATGGTGGAAGTTGTCTACGGACTTCTGACTGAAGATCTAAGGAAGGACTTGCATTTGAAGGCAGCCACATATTATGAAACAACTACCATCCAGTGTTTAAGTTGTGGAGGTTCAGATACTTCATACACCTACGGTTTTGTTCTCAACCGAGCAGAAATCATGGGTGAACGTGAGGTAACGTTTTGTATTTTTATTTGTACTACATAGTGTTTTAGAAAATGTAACGTATTGAAGACTATGTCTTAAACTTATGATAACAAGTAACGTGTACAAAACTAAAGCTGTAACTTAGCTTGCCAGATAGAGACACCTAGAATATGTCTGATGCAATTTTATATGTAAAATGCTTTAACCCCTTCATCCATCCCTAATTAATTTCATATCATGGAAGAATCAGTCCCACGAGTTGATAATTAAAAAAAATATTATTTGCGAATTTGCTATAAAAAATTAATTTAAAAACAAAGTTTCAAATCCACAAACGTTGTGTGAAAAAGATTTGCTTAACCTGTCCCAATGAACGAACCTTATAGTCTAGAGGGTGGTAAAAGGAGACGTATAGACTAGACACGTAGCTTGTATAACAGCAAATACTGTTTGAATCAGCGATTGTTTACTTTGCAAAGTATCCTTGCATATTATAAATAATATGAAGTGGGTGATATTGTCCTAACATATATTGTCATATATGTCCTAACATAGCCTATAACTTATTTTAAAACTTTAATAATCTAAGAACCAGCAGTAAATTCCATTTATTTTGACAATACTATCGTCGTTTACCAAGGAAGATGCGATCGTCGGCAGTATGAACAAGAAAAAGCGAATAAACCTCACATCTGATCAGAGTGTGCGGAACCTCCATAAGATGAAACCATTTATATCAGGAATTAGTGTCAACAGTGACACTTTAGAGCCTGATAGTAATGCGAGCTCACAAAGGTAATGTAATCATTATGCATACATAGTCTATTAGTATTAGTTTCTTATTGTTTGCTTATCTTTGCAATTTGCAATCTATGTAATTACATTTAAAATCTTTGTTTTAATCTTCATCATGTATTGTTAGCTAAAAACAATGATTGATTGCTTCCAACAGTAATCGCCAACATATGAGTCTCACCACCCGAATTAATAGTTTACGGAAAGCTTTTGAGAACAACGGTGGTAGTCAATTGGCAGGAATTGAAATGGATATATTAAACTCGCTTGTTCATTATGACGAAGTTTGGGAACTACGCCATTGGTTCCGCTGTTGTCGTAAAAATAAACTTACTGCTTTAAAAGAGAGTATATCTAAGAGAAGTACCCAGTACGAATCTGGTAGATTTGTTCAAAAACTTGTTGGTGGTGTAAGAAATAGCCCCAAGCTCATAAAGCTAAGATCGAAGACTAAATCACTAGAAAGGGCTGGACTGTCTGGAGCTACAACACTCAGTAGTGGTTTTACTGATGAAAGCAAATTTGAACTCTTTGATGAAGATGAAGGTGACAGCGAATTGTTTGATTTCCGGGGGTGTGAATGTACTGCGATTCAAGCGATGATATTTATTGAGCTCATAGATCATTATAGAAAAGCCGGTATGGACATGAAACTTTTAGTTTTGTTTTCTTCAATACTTTATATAATCGCATAAGCTAAAAGGTAGAATGTAGATATAAAGTAATACTCGAGAAAAGAAATGGAGTAATCACTCTCCTTGGTTGTAGGAAAGATTGGGAAATGCATTATGCACTCACTGGAAGCCGCGGAAACTTCGGTATCGGTCGGGAATAATAATCAAGCTCTGAGTTACATCGAGGATGTCAAGAAATTGAAAGACGTAATATTATATTTAACTTGGTATTATGAATATCGATAGAATATAGAACTGTAAAAATTCATAAATATTTAACAATTCGGTTTGGACCATAGGATATTGATGATGGGATATTGGAAGGGCCGAAACCCGAAGATCATGATGATGTAATTGTGATAGACAGAGAATTCGACCGTAGAATCAATTTTTTACAAGGACTAACGTTTTTTGAAATTGGAGCAGTGGCTAAGGCCAAAGGATTTTTTATGAAGTACTATTCCTTACAGTAATTAAGACAATTTTGCTGGGAATTGTGTGAATTAAAATGTTTTTATGAAGGTGTCTACAACTTCTTGGCACTGTACTACCCGAAGCTAACCAAACGCAAAAAATTAAATGCAACATTAAGCTGGCCAATTTAAAGTTATGGAGGTTGTACAATGCCCCACGTTGCTTCCAAATGAAACTAAATTATCACGAAGGCGATGATGTGTAATAATATTATATTTATGTATATTATACATCAATGACGCAACATCACATTGAATCTTGAGAACTGCTAATTAATTTTTCAATTTGAATTTCATTAGTTCAGTAGTTTTCACAATGAAGAACCGCTCCTTTAGCTATCTTCGCAGGATTTTAGAATATGAAGGCCACCCATCTTTGGCATTACTAGTATCGCTACGGCAAGTTATGCTTGTAATGGAATCTGGTGACCAAATACATGTAAGCAATAGCAGTGTTATTAATTGCGATACAATTTGGATGGAATAATATAATTACTAATGAGTATTCTTAATCCTTTAACAGGACAGAATTCCAGCCTATTGCAACATGTTAGAAATGTACACCCACTTAGGCAATCACAAGAGGGCTAGGTTCTATGAAAAATTGTCAATGGAAGTCATGAAATTAAGTTTAGGATTAGATGAACAAATGAATCCTGTAGGGTTGCTCAGTAGTGCTAACTTATTCTTGTCCCTTGCTGATGCTCGGTAGCAACTAACCTACTTCAGTATGTAAAAGCTTGTACTTATATACCCTTACTAAAGGAAAATGTATCTGCAGGTTGGCAAGAGGGGAATTGGATTTATCCTGTGAAGCTTGCTATCTCGTATTAAGGTTGTGCAAGTTACTCCATGACAACGATTTAGCTTGCCACATTTACCCGACTCTAATCAAGGCACTAATGTTCTCATTGAAGGTTAACGATGCAGCCGAGGCGGTGCACAACCTTGGGTAATTTAAACGATTTTTCTTCTAATAACTGCTAAAATTTATTTATTTTAGTATTGACTTGGGAAATGGTGAAATGAATAATATTTTATCCCAAGCAGTCCTAAAAAGTAGTAAAAGTTTTACTGACATGTCTTAATTTGGTTCTGTCAATATAGGTTCAGTGCCCAAGCCGACAATTACTGGTTAGGAACTGCCTGGTATTATTCCTTGGTCTTGGAGTTCATTCTGGAACTGGGTTGTCAAATAGAGTCATTTTATTGGTAAGAAGCGTTGCAGGTTAATTGTTTAATTCCATTAACTTCAAGTAATGAGAACTGTATTATAAGTTGCGAACAATTTGTGGCCGGAAATAAATGGGATGCGGACATGAACCTCTTCAGTGAGAAGGACCTTCAGTTTACGTTTGAAACTGGAATTGCTCTTTGGTATACTAGGATGTCTAGATGGGAAATAGCTAAGGATTGGATCAGACGGGTAATACATTAATTAATTTTTGTTTTAATATTCACTCTCCATTGCTGATTTGTTTTAGTTACATTAAATAGGTACACAGTACATTTAAACTTTATGCTATATACAATTATTACCGAAATTTCTTTATTAATTGAATTAACATATCTGGTTTCAATTCGATCTAAGGCGGAAAGTCATGTGACAGATTCTAGTACGTTGCTGAGTGTTCAGGGTTCGTTAAGGCTGATGGAATGCTATCTAATTAGAGCAAATTATCATCAAAACAAGAAGCGATACAAGTTACTTGCTATTGATAACAAGGAAATAAGAGAAATAACGGTCAAACTGCGCCAGAAAATCAAGGCTACTCCTATATTCGCTCCGAGGTAAGTGGGCATTGTATTTACAAAATATATCTACACAAGTTTTGTAGGGTTGCTTTTGATATACTTATTTTGTCGGAAATAGTCGCTAAAAGTCACTGTTTTGTATTCGTAGATACTATCATTTACTTGCCTACTCCTGCCGTATCCTAGACCATAAGAAAGAAGCTGAAAGTTACCTCCGTCGATCGGCGGCAATTGCAGCACAGAATAACAACCAGCTAGAACTGGAGTGGGTTAAACACAGTCGCTTGGTGGGAATAACCTGACTAATAAGTATAATAATTCGCTGTTATTTTGCATTTCAACCATATGTATCACTGTTCTGATTCAATCCTTTAGGTTTGGGCATCAATGGCTATTCCATCCGTTAAGTATTATTGGGTCCAGCATGCAGAACATCCAGTGAAATTGAATGACATGAACGGTGTTCCCTGGGCTAATATCTTGTTCTCCCTTCCTCTTCCAGCTTGGACATGACAAGTGGGAACCTTGGGTGAGATGGTGCATTTCATACATGGATCTTCAAGTATACCTTCAAATACTGTAATAGTTTACAATGTAATGTATGTATACTGTAGCATGTATGTGTAAATATAATTAGTATTCAAAAAGATTTTTTAAACAATAATATTACGTATTCGTGTATTTTTATAAGTTACTTTTGAGTTTCTGAATAAAATCGCCTTTTCTGTATTTCAATGTGTTCATATTTTATTTGATGGACACCAATACTATTTAAAACACTCCAGTTCGATAATTACTATTAATTAATTAATTAATTATAATTGCTTATATTGATGACAATCGTCACAACATTCACAGCTATACCTGTACATATCTATGCTGGCAACTGGAAAGAAACTCTGCATAGCTACAACAATTAATATTATTGGCATAGAGATAGAGTTCTTATTTCACTGATACCGCTTTGGTATTTGCTTTATTACACAATACACAAATTTAATAAATAATTTAATAAAATAAAATTATTATTGGTTTTTAACATTTTAATTTCTCTCTCAAAACGATTTCTACCTGTAGAATTTGATAATTAATTAAAAATTGACTTATAAAATAGGTTAGGTTTATTACTTATTATTATTATATTAAAAAAATACGTGAATTTAATTTGACGTTTTTACTCTGACCTGGGACATATTACGTAAAATTACATTACAGTACAGAAACAGAGCTAACAGCTAAGGCCCCAAGCCAAAATGCCACCTGTTGGTTCTTGTCGCTGAAGAACTAACTTAAGAATCGATATAAAAACAACAGTTTTTTGTTAGATTTACGTGTACATAATATAATATAGCGTAAAAAATCTTTTAATAATTAAATTTTATTGATGGGACCATGGGAAATTAATTTGTAGTGCTCAACACATGTGTTGTAGTGACTGTGTAGAGTAGAGAGTCATTTATTGTGTGATTTGTGATTCTGTGTGTCGATAATGTGTATTTATTTAGAACGAATTTGAATTTACAATATTCAAAATCACAACAACCTTAGTATTGAAATAGTGGAGTAAAGAAAATGGCTATCTTCCAATATGGCTACCGTATGGTCCTTGCGGTCCTGTGGAAAACATGGAGAGTTCGTAAAAGACATTGGATAAGAACGTTGATAGAAATTCTAGCTCCAGTGCTCCTGGTGCTCCTCCTGGTGTCCGTCCGAGCTGTCATGGAGCAAGATGAATTCCCTGAAGATACCTCCAAACCGACTACCTTCATCGCACATGATATAAAGGTATGCATTAGTGGGTGGTAGAAAAACTGTACAAATATTTATGTGTATACCGCTACACCATTCTCAGCCAGTTTGGTTTACGTTTGTGCTTCTCAATTTCAATTCCCATCAGTTTCTTATCCGGCAACTTTGCAAAATCGCCTGCAGCGAATCTAAAACTCAGCGAGCGATTCTTGCATATGCTCCGAATGACGATCAGCATCACAGTTTCGTCACTAACTTAATGTTAAAGGTGCAAGATTATCTTACAGAAAACTCGGCTGAGATTGGTGAGTTAATAGCATGTACAATATTTTACGGGAACTATTATTTACTATTATTCTTATATTCGTTAACGTAAAAACTATTTAACTTGAGTGACATGAAATTTCTAGATGTCCAAGGATTTGAATCCGAAGGGGAGATTGAAGCTTACGTTGCTATGATGGGAGTCAATAATAACACCGACTATTCCGGACCAGTTTTAGTAAGAACCAAACTAATCGGCGCCGTCATATTTCTCAATCATCCCCCACGGGATAATTCTACAAATGGTGAACTTGTGTACAAAATACGGTTGGTGGAGCAGAAATTTATCACGGGGAAGGTCTTCGCTGACATGGCATTCCCTGGCCCTGGCAAACGTAAGTAGTATTGGAACAGAGTATAATGAATGAAATATTTCTGAAACGAATAAGCATTTATAATTTTAATTTAATTTACAATTTTGTCATAGATTACAGCAAGTATGAAAAAAGTGGGTTTCTGGGCCTTCAGTTGGCGATAGATCAGTCGTTTCTGGAGTTGGTTCATGCTAAAGGACCTCTTGAGTACAAAATCGAAGCTCAAGCTTTCCCTTACCCACCGTACAAAAACCTGGAGAAGGCTCATTTCACCATGATTTTGTCAATGTTGCTCCCTGCTGCCATCATCATTGGCCTGAGCTATCTGGTGACCAACACCATCACAGAAATCGCTAAAGAGAGGGAGTCTAGGGTTACGGTAATGATTTTTAGAAGTTCTTTTAGAATACAATAGTTAATTACTAAAAATTCAAATTAGTTTGTAGCTCATGCTATAAATTAGGTATTCTTATAATTATTTTTAACTATGTTTTCTGCCTATTCCAGCATTTCTTGAGTATGTTGGGACTAAATGAAATGGGTTACTGGATGGGGTGGGCGATCAACTTTTCAGTTCCTGCTGCTATGTCTATTCTGATCGTGGTGGCCCTTCTAACTATCAACTTGTCCGGAGAGGGTGCTGTGCTAATTTATTCATCGGTGCCGACAATTTATTTCTTCCTATTCATGTACCTCTTCGCCGCTGTTTGGTTCTGTCTTTTCATCGCCACATTCTTCAACTCCAGTTAGTAACGACATCGACATTTTACAGATAGTTTACATTTCCACTATTAAACAATTGCAATGTCAAAACATAAATCAATGTAAATTTGTTTTTCCAGGTGGATTTGCAAATTCTCTGGGAGTATTAGCTTGGATAGCAAGTTTCGTCGTTCCAGCACTGCTCATTGGAAATAAGCAGCGATTCTTAGGCAGCCAACTTATTGCATCCATATTACCAAACATGTGTTTATACTGGGGCTTCCACACAATCGCTAATTGGGAAGCTAGAGGTGAAGTTAGAATTGACTGTAGTGTATCATAAAGTCCATACAGCTATCATTTTAAACAGTTTTTGGTACTTTATGATCGTCGACAGCATTCAATGTAGTTACGTGTGCCATGGTGATTGAAGTAGTTTTCACATAAATGACTCAATTAAATTGCAGTGATCGGTCTGCGTTGGAGGAATATGATGGAGTTTCCAAGTACAGTGGAGTCCCTGAACATGGCTCTCATAATTACGGAATTAATTTTTGATGGGTTTTTCTATATGATTCTGACCGTATATATGAGAAGAAATCATTGGAACTCGAGGAAATTAAAAAATCCTCTAAATCTTATTTATGATGTGAGTCAATACATTCAAGATTCCTGATTAAGTGTGGAGTTCCCATTTACCATTTTAAACTGTCTTAAATGATTTGTATAATTATGTTGTAAAATATCCTTTATCATCAACTAGGCTTTATATGACGACACCTACTTCCCTGAATGTTTGGCGTTTTTTCGAAAAGGGTCGACTTGCTGCCGGAAGAAAAACCAGAAGAACAAGCGTGCACTAGGAACTGATGTGAATGAGCATTCAGCTTTGGGAGTGTTGCGAACTAAAGTTTTAGGTGCATCGGGTCTATACGGAACTCCGTTATTTAATGCCCTTCGTTTTGACACGGAACTATTTGAACGCGAACTACTCAACAAGGCTGCGGGCATCAAAATCCGCAATCTCTCCAAATCTTTTAAAGGCGAAGCAGTGATTAAGGGCTTGTCCTGTGATTTTTATAAAAATGAAATCACCGTGCTGTTGGGTCCGAACGGAGCTGGCAAAACAACGCTAATGAATGTTCTCACTGGTAACTTCCTGGATGTTTTATATTTTGTAATTAATTTTATGATTTTTATGCCAACGCTTTAACAAAGTTGCATGCTCAATTATGAAATAGGTATGCTAGATCCTGAAGAAGGAGCAGTTTATATTAACAGATATGACGTTCGTGACTATAAATCCGAAGCAAGGAGAAGCATAGGACTTTGTCCTCAGTCTGACATGCTTTTCGAAGAACTCACCGTCATGGAGCATCTCATGTTATTTTCATGGGTACTTTTTTATTTGAATACCGAAATTAATGTGATTAGAAAATTAATAATGGAGGAACAAATAAAGGATACTCTTATTAATAGCTCCGCGGAGGAGTGTGGCACGACGCACGGATAGAATCCAGACGTTTAATCAATCAGTTAAATCTGAAGGATGTTGCAAAAACTCAAGCTGGTGAATTGACTGGAAATCAGAAAAGAAAATTATGCTTCTCGATAGCCGTTATAGGTGGTCCTAAGGTGAAATAGCATACTAATTTACAATGTTTGGTTATGTAATAATTAATTATTCTATTCTCACCATTTCTATTATAATTATTTTATTTATGGTTTTATTATTAGGTAATTCTTTTGGACGAAGTTACTTCTGGAATGGATTCAGACAGTCGGAAAGCAGTTTGGAATATCTTGCAGGTAATACTTATTATATATATGTATTAATACTTTTCGAAGTGGGTCATTCGTTAAGTGAACTATTTACATAGCAATAATATTATGGCTTATGGCGTTTTATTCCATGAATTATTTAACTTTTAAAATAATCAGAAATTACGAGAAGATCGAACAATAGTTCTAACAACTCATTCCATGGAGGAAGCGGACATTCTTGCAGACCGCATCGCTATCATGAGTGAAGGGACGCTCAAAAGCTTTGGAACTCCTCAATTTTTGAAAAAAGTTTACGGTAAATATATTTTGGGCTGGTATCGGTATCGCTGTTCTAGTATTGATCACATTTAAATTATGTTAGAATTTTTGGAATACGATAAATTATATACTCTGTTTGATTTTTCCTGTACTAGGTAGTGGTTATACTCTCAAGTTTCGAGTAACTGAAGCGAATGCGGAGAAGGTGTTAAGAATAATGACTACTGTAATTCCAACGGCGGAAGTTAGAAATCGAGAATTATGTGTCGGCGGAGAAGACATTTCATTTCAAGTGCCGGCGGAATACGCCCCTATGTTCCCTGCCATTTTCGACCAGCTGCACCAACGAAAAGACTTTCTGGGCATTCTTTCCATCGATGCTCATCAAACTTCAATGGAAGAAATATTTTTGGGGTAATATACAAGTAAATTACTTCTTTATAACGTTGTCGGCGAGAAACCATATCATTTCACTATGTATTTCTCACAATATTAGAGTGAAGGAGACAGCGGAGTTTGATGGAAAGAAACGAGAGAATAAGGATAAAAAAAATGATTCCATTCGGAAATTTGTGGGACCTCGAAAAATCTTGAGTATTATGAAGCTTTCATTTGCAAGATTCCAAATCCTTCTTCAAAAGCATTTGTGGTTGACACATGCTAGGCTGTTGATATTCGTCTTTCAGGTATTTCCATCGGTTTACATGCAATCCAAGTACCCTATTTAAATTGTATTTAATTTTGTTTTCAGTTTGCTCTCCCTCTCGCGTTAGTCATTTCAGGAATTGCAGGAGCCAACAGAGGTTTTCGGAATAGAGACTTGGACAGATTTAGCCAAATGAAGATATCCTTATCTGATTATGAAAATCCAATTACAGTCTATCAGCTTCCACAGGTATTCTATATGTAACTTTCAATGTTATAAGTTTTGAAAGGGTTCCAACAAGGGCAAAAGTGTATATCATTACCAAAAAATTCTGCCAGGAACTAGCTTCTGCTCTTCGATCCGTAGTCGGTGGTGGCATAATGTCCACAAATGAAAAACCTTTAATGAAATACATGGAAGATCTGGGACAGCAAAGTGAAGATAAGTTCCGAAACCGATACATTATCGGTGTTCTTGAGGAGAAAAGTGTTTTAACGGCAGTTTACAGCACTGTTCCATACCACGCGCCCCCACTGGCCACCAACGTTGTAACAAATCTGCTACTGAAGGTCCTGGAGCCCAATCGAACTCTATCGATCACTGTTGAAAATCATCCAATGCAGGCAGCCGCCGGGGTTTGTTTTTTTAATTTGTGGTAAAAATTATTATTGGTCTTTTAAGTTCAGGCATTTAAAAATAATTATAATAATTAATCAACTTTTACTATATTTATAGGAAACACTGGACGTCGTTAGTACAGAGGGTCAAAATGCAGTAATCAAAGCCTTCTGCTTTTACTTCGCTTATGCTTTGGCGGTTGTCTGCGCTTTCATCGCCTTGCGACCACTTAAAGAAAAGGCTTGCGGGGTAAGTGGTACGAAATAATTTATTTTATAGTTTACATTTGAATTATTTTTATTTCTCATAACATGACTATATGAATGTTATTTTCTTCTCAACAGAGTCAGCACATTCAACTTATGAGCGGCACTCACCCAGTGAATTTTTGGCTAACATATCTTCTGGTGGACGGCGCTTACATTTTGAGTCTTTCTGCAGCGGCGCTATTTGTTGTGTGGTTAACGGAAGAAAGTACTTTGTACACAAGACATAATGGCGCGTGTAAGTCTTTGTGGACTATTGATTTATGTTTTTAATATTCATATAAAAGTTACATTTTTTCTTAGCAAATAAGTATAAATTATGATATTTTCAGTGGTCCTGTTCCTCATATTTGCCGTGGGTGGATATGCTTGTGTGAATTTTTCGTACTGTATGATTCACGTTCTAAAAAATCCTGGTGCTAGTTACGGATGGTTTAATGTCTTTCATTTATCAGCAGGTACTAATTCCGGTTTGCAGTAGTTGATAATCACTAAAATTGAGCAAGATGATTTAACTTCTGTAATGTTATTCCAATATGTTTTTTATACAGCGTTTCTCAGTTTTGTCATTTACCAAACTCATCCGGACATAAATGACCTCCTGAGCTCTATTTTCTATTGGTGCTCAGCGCCATTCCCTATCCCGTTTGTCGTTCATGCTCTACATTCTTTCTCAAAAATTGTCATTTACAATAGCCGGTGTGCCATTGTTGCGGAACATGTGCTTGAATCTATTTGCGACAAGAACGGATCATATACCTACCTTCCAGCGTATGGCTGTTGTGGTAAAGTTTATTATTGACAGTTGCTGGTATGAAAATTTTAAAAGATATTTACGGGGTACTATATGCCAACATTATGTAAATAGAGAACTGCGAAGACAGCTGCTTCCAGCCCATATCCTATTTCACTACTTCCTTCAACGAAGCCGGCTACACAATTTTAGGGGATTTGATTATATTGGTAGTAGCGGGAACCATTTACTTCCTTCTAGTGATTCTTTTGGATGCCGGGTTTGTCAAGAGGATTGAAAGATGTTGCCTAGCTGCACCTGCGGAGGCCTTTGACTCCGACGATATTGAACTATCTTCTCTCATGCATGAGAGTGCTGCTCAGGAAGCTGAAAAGGTCCGGAAACTAGTCGGATTAGGTTTGTAAATCCCAATATAAATATGTTTTACGGTTCTCAAGCGGCCTCTTAAACGACATTTGTTTTGTATCAATGTAGGAGACCACGCGCCCAAGAATTCAGGATTGCTAGTGGATGGAATCTGTAAAAATTATGGTTCCATTGCTGCCGTGTCCAACGCCTCTTTTGCAGCCAAATTTGGAGACTGCTTCGGCATTTTAGGCATGACTGGTGCTGGAAAAACAACGGTTTTTCAAATTCTAGCTGGAGTTGAGATCCCGGCAGTAGGGGACGCATATTTACTGCCGAACAGTTTGCTGTCGGACAAAAGAGATGTACGTTTTTTAATTTAACATTTGAATTTTAGTAATTGCGTTGCATTATATTTGATAATTTACCAGTTTTTATCTTGCCTGGGTTACTGTCCTCAAAAAAGTTCTTTGCTTGGAGATCTAACTGGGCGGCAGCTACTCACCCTTTATGGAGCTTTAAGAGGAATTGCCAAGTCGGATCTTGCACCAGAGTGTCAGTATTGGCTAGCTGCTTTAGGTAAAAATATTACATATTAAAACTTCTAGTAATTCAGATTCAGATTGTTATGTATTATGTACACATAGTTTATGTATCAAAATGTGAGAGAATCAAAATGAGTGGATTTTATAATAATTTGTGTATATTGTGGAACAAGGTTTGGAGAATGACGCTGATCGTCCAAGCAAAGATTATAGTGGTGGGATGCAAAGAAGGCTCTGTGTTGCTACAGCGTTGATCGGTGACCCGCAAGTAATGATGCTGGATGAACCAACATCAGGGGTGGACCCAGCGGGGAAGCGTCATCTCTGGAATACACTGCAACGTCTTCAGAGGATTGGGAAAATAGTCCTTTTAGCTTCACATAATGTCCAAGAATGTGAAATTCTTTGTGGGCGTGTTGGTCTTTTAATTTCTGGGAGGATGAGATATGTGGACTCCACATCTGAGGTCAAGAAAATGTTTTTGAATGGATTCACGGTATGCATCCGTTTTAAACATACTGAGAAAGGGGAAACTTTGTTTCCCATCGCGGACCTTCGACAAGAGGTTGAGAATGTTCTGGGAGAGTGTATTTTACGTGAAGTACATGTTGTAAGTTTCCTACCTATAATTAAAATTTATTTTTTGCCAGAAGAAATACTTTCTGTACTATTTACTCAACAAATATTTTGCAAACGATGCCACGTTAAACATTAATTCAGCGCAATTTTATTGCGTTATTATTCTTTTCATTTGTTACAAAGTACTAGAATTTCAAATCTGGTAATTCCATTTTAATGTCATTTCAATTCCACAGACAATGATTCGCTATTTAGTTCCCCAGCGGGGTCAGAACTGGGGCGATTTGTTAAAAAAGTTAGAATCCATTCGTACAGGCTTAGATGGAGTTGATTCTTACAGCGTCACTGACAGCTCCTTGGAGGAAGTTTTCCACGCTTTGGCGGAAATGGATGCTGACTCCAGCAACGTCCTTGCCACTAATCGAATTACTTGCCTTCAGCAGTGTCTAATGGGCAAATGTTGTGCCGATGATTATGCCTGAAATATTATGATGGTCTAAATAAAATAAAACCTTTTTACCTCTTTATACCTTAATAAAAACGTATTTTTATGATCGAAAAAAATTGGACTCTAAAGCAGTAATAAGCTATCACTAAGGCTGGGAAAACGCGACAAATCTGACAAAACTAAGGAAGCTCGGTGGGGTCGTGGGGTATTTCCTAGCTGGTTAATTTGTTATACTGGACGGTTCAACATAAAAAAATTTCAGAAAATATTTTTCATAATACATGCGAACAAGCAAAAGAGAGAAAGAAACTTTATTTCATTGACACCACTACACTTAAAGGCTTAAAGGTATTTTAAAAGCTACGGAAAATAAAATACGAAAAAAAAATTAAATGAAACTGGCGATTTTCCAAATACCGCATATACAAAGAGTGTTAAGTCAAGTGAGAATTCCCGCGTAATCAAAAGAAAATTTGTCCATTGTTTTTGACAATCTTGACATCTTGAGGCAAAAAAGCGGAACGGTCCCAGCCTTTTTATTATCAATACAATGGAAACTCTCTATATCGGCACTCATTGTAGCGGCTAAACTTGGCCATTATAAAGAAGTGGTCTCATAATAAGAGTTCTAATTTAATGTTATTGTATTCATAGGAGAAAAACTGCTACCGTTATAGGGAGTCTACCCTTATAAAGAGACTCGTTAGACGAGTCTCCATTGTAATGATTATTTATTATTATTGCTATTAGCTAACTAATTAACAATCAATTCCCCTGTGAATTAACTTAACTAATCATATAGTTTTAAATACTGAATATTTCAAATAAACAACTACTTCAATACATATGTATCCCATCCCTGTAAAGTTTATTAGCTTAGTTAAATTTTATTGAAGCATAATTAATCGTAATACAAGTTTTAATTAAAATTTTTATAATGATTTATTATATTATTATTTATTGTTATTATTTATTA
>JAQGAK010002566.1:0-19532 GCA_034696945.1 Lipothrix lubbocki
TGTATCAATTTTTGTATCAATTTTTGTATCAATTTTTGTATCAATTTTTGTATCAATTTTTGTATCAATTTTTGCATTTATTTTATTTAAAAAAATCAAAGTAGTAGAACTAGTGATTTTAAT
Source organism: Lipothrix lubbocki (assembly GCA_034696945.1). Lineage (NCBI taxonomy): Eukaryota > Metazoa > Arthropoda > Collembola > Symphypleona > Sminthuridae > Lipothrix > Lipothrix lubbocki. The sequence goes on from JAQGAK010002566.1 coordinate 124, forward strand.
ATTACGTGAGGATAGTCCGATGTGAAGTGAGAAATGCCCCGTATAGTTAGGAGGAATTGATCCGAATCGGAGGGTGAAAGAAGTAGTGACGGTGGTAGTGCCACTTGATGGAACACCCCTTGTATTCTCCGTGCTTCACTGACCGTTACTTGAAGCGCGGAGGGATTTGCGGAGTTTCATTATGATCGGGTGTTTTTATTATTATCACTTTCATCGCCTTTTAGAATTTTATGCTTCCTTCCTCTCAATTTTCCGGTGTGACTCCCAGAGCTTTTTTCTATATGATATACATATATCCGGACACTTTATTAGACTTTTTAGCAGCTACGCTCCTTATATTTTAACTCTTTTCGCATTTTCTATGGATTCTTATGCAAATTAATGCGGACAATTTAAAATTTGGATTAGGCACGATAATTTAAAATTTGGGTTTGACGGGACAATTTAAAAATTTGAATTTTAGGCGGGACAATTTAAAAATTTGAATTTTAGGCGCAACAATTTAAAAATTTGAATTTTAGACGGGACAATTTAAAATTTTGAATTTAGCCGGGACCATGGGAGATTTTGAAAAAGTACAATTATAAGCGTCACAATTTGAAATTTTAATTCAACAAATTTTGGCGGGAAAATTTGAAATTTAAATTCATTAGTGTAATAGATTTACGTGGGAAGCTAGAAATTTGAATTTTAAGTGTAATTTTGGGCGGGAAAAACTGAAATTGTAAATGAATATTGTTGAGTTACAAACTAGGAGTTAAAAAATAAAAATAACGGCCATGTTGAAAACGATATTGTTGTGCAAAGTCGTTCAAAATCCCGAAATGCGTCTAGACACTCCTGTAAATTGAGTATGTAAGTGGAGTGTGTAATGATTAAATGGCGGGGAGAAAGGAATTCAAAACTCTCGCCCGGCGAATAATGACGAGAGAGCTTGAGCCGTAACATTATTATGCTAAGAAGCTAATTCTATGGAGGAAGGAATAGAGGAAAGAAGGAAAGTCGGGGGAAAAAAATAAGAAAAGAAGAAAGCCTCAAGGAGAGAAAGCTCTGTGACATATTTATATAGGTAATCACATATGAGAATACATATAGGAATAAAGCTCTTAGGAACTTCCCTCTAACGTTAAGTAATACAGAGTTTTAAGCCTTATGGAGATATTTGGCCTTTGTACGGCGGACAATCCTATACGGATTTGTGTGTGCTTGTGTGTGTGTGTGTGTGTGAATGGAAAAAGAAAAGAAGATGTGATGCTGCTGCAGATCTGAATTTCAAATATATATGGGAAAGAACACGGCGGCATGTCTCATGATCCTGTCCTCACACATTCGTCGTCGTCCTCTCCTCCATGCTTTTTAAACTTGTGCTGGATGGGGAGGTTCAGGATTGTGGATATGTCGCGGTGTGGCAAGGAGACGAGAGGAAGAGCGTTCGAGAGATTAACGAGGCAGAAAATGATGGTCTAGTTTGACTCCGAGCTTTTCCTTTCTCATCTCCTGCACTCTTTCTTGCTCTCTCTCTCTCTCTTTCTCCTCGCTTTCTCTCTTTCTCGTGGATTTTTCTATCTCCTTACTATTCAATCTGTGTGAGCAGCACTCTTTTGGTATTGTATTTTGAACCATTTTTATATTTTCTGATATTTTGTTTGTTATGAAAGTTGATACAAAAATTGATACACAAATTGATACACAAATTGATACACAAATTGATACACAAATTGATACAAAAATTGATACAAAAATTGATACAAAATTTAATACAAAATTTAATACAAAATTTAATACAAAATTTAATACAAAATTTAATACAAAAATTTAATACAAAAATAAAGGTATACCTGCATTCCCATATAAGAAGGCTTAAATAAAAAGGAAAAAAATTGTGTGGAATGAAAGAAGGGAAGAGCAAAAGGTCCGGACAAATTTTAATGATAGCCTAATAGCCTGAGCAAAAGAATTGGAGGCGAAACTGGTTGAGTTGAAGATGAAAAGAGGGACCACATGAGGGAATAATCGGACTCGATCGAGCAATCAATGCTTTATTGTAATCGTTGTGTCGACGTGAGGCCATCATTCACATCAGAAAATAACAATATTATCTTGCGCCACATCCTCACGAGAACCAAATTCTCGGCTCCACCAACATTAAAATCCACCACGGCATTAACAACCAGAGAGGGATCAGGATGAGCAGAAACAAAAACAAGAATCTCCTTCTTCCCATAAGAAATGCACAGGGAATCTTTTTTCCCCAATCCTAAACGCTTTATAAATGCATAAGTCACTATAGTCGGGGCAATTTAAAAAGAATTGAAGAATTGGCAACAACAAGAACAAGAAGAAGAACAAGGCGAACAAGCGGAGCATTTTTTCCTCAATTTTTTTCCGTCCGCACAAATGAGCGACGAGAGTGAAGAGAGCCCAAAGATCAAGACATTTGGACGGCGACAAGAACGGTGCGGTGGTGTGGGAGAGAGGATTCGATTAATCGCGAGAATAAGAAAAAAAATTAAAAAGAGTTAAATAAACTTTAAGCGATAAATGTAATGTAAGGGATCAGTGATTCCTAAGAAATCGACGGGAGACAGAGGGAAAAATAATGGAAAGAAAAAAAATTCTTACAAATAATAAATAAAATGGTTGGAGAATAAAAGTGAGAGAGAGAGTCTGAGACAGAAAAGTGAGGGCGTAATAGGGAATTGTCAATTCCCATGATTTCAAACTGCGGTGGATAAAACTGTCGAAAGCAAAATGCATTTCCACACACACAAATACACTTACACATGCATATACATATATACAAACATCACCTCTCCCATAAAGACGACTGCAGTCATGCGGAATGCATAACCGAATTTATTTCACCACTCAATTTTTCACCCAAATTCCCTTCTTGCATACGCAGGGAAACTGCAAAGTTCCCTTGTAAAATTTCCCGCTTTTGCTTTTATTATTGTGCTAAAAAATGTGAAGGAAAATAGAAAATGCGTGGGAATTTATAGGGGAATTTATAGGGGGAAATTACATATTTATATAGTGAAAATACACAAATTTATATGAAAAATACAATAATCCTTACAAAAAAAATTCTTACGAGAAAATACAAAAATTCTTATGGAAAATTTCACAAATTCATAGGGAAAAATCACAAATTCATATAAGCAAAATACAACAATTTACATGGAAAATACACAAATTTATGCAAAAAAACCCATGAAATTTCCCAAAATTTAAATTAAAAAAATACAAAAATTCGTATAAAAACATGAAAAGTATGAAGAAGCCACAAATTTGAAAAAGAAAAATGCATAGAAAAATGCACAAATTTACATGAGTAAAAAAATGTGTAAATATTGATAGAAAAATACTCAAAAATTGATTAAAAAAATACCAAAAAATTATATGAAAAATGTAGGGGAACTTAGAAAAATTCCAGAAAAATCCCCAGAAAATTGCATATAAAACTGGGGAAAATAAATAGATAAAATCGAGAGGAACCCAGGAAAATGAGTGTAAAAATTCCCAGAGAATACCCAAAAACCTATAGGAAATGACTGGTGTAAAAACTGGATAAAAAACTGGTGGCGAGGCATGAAAATGCATAAAAATCATACAGATAAATATAGGGAGCCCCACCAGTAAACCGTGGAAATAATGCGGAGATTATAGTCGGGCGATAATAAAAGGGGCGTAAAAAAGGGGGAAATAAAATAAAAAGCGGGAGCGATGAGAGGAGCGGAAGGAGAGCTGGAGCGACAAGTCCGCAGAGAAATAAATGCTCGACGACGTTAATCAAGTGAGGAAATTTGTGGCGAAAGAGGAAGATGACGAGTAGAAGAAGAAGAAAAAGAAGAAGAAGAGCAGGGACCGTTCTATTGAAAAGTATGAAGAAGGAGCTATTGGAGAGGGAAAATTTGGTGGAAGAAGAGGAAATTCTACGCGGCCCTTCGCATCGCATTTCAGTGTTCCTTCGTGGATTTTTGTATGTGAGAGAGCGGGGCGTAAAGGAAAGGAAAGGGGAAAAGGCTGTGAGATAAAGCCATGTCATGTGTCATTTTTCCCAGTGAAATCATGATGCTCCCGAGAATTCTCTCATCTCCTCTCTTCCCATTGCCATTGCCATTGCCAGGGAGGCGTGAGAGAGGAGAAGTTGCAGATGAGCGACGGGCCGAGGAGTGAGGACAGACAAGGGAACACAACTTATTCCACCACCACCACAATTTCCAACAACGTACGCAAAAATACGCAAATTGCTTTTTCACAAATTAAATTCTACACTTGCACCACGTTTTGTGAATTTGTTTGTCGAAATTTTAATAAAATTTATACGCTATAAAGATTCGGAAAATTTCAATTGTAAAATTTTTAGATGAATTATTACAGCAGTTAATCAGTTTCTGCATCGGATTCAGAAATTTCACGTTAGTTTCAGATTTTTTGCATCGGTTTGTGCCATTTCTGCATTGATTATTGCAGGTTTTACATTTATTTCTGAATTTTTGGATTGATTTAAACAAATTTGCATCAGTTGAAACAATTTTTTCATCGGTTTTGAAAAATCTGAATTGATTTTTAAAACAATTTGCCGGTTTACAATATATTTGCATCGGTTAAAAAATTTGGCATCGGTTCAAGAACTTTTGCATCGCTTCATAAAATTTCTGCATTGGTTAACAAAACTTCTGCATCGGTTCACGAAATTTCTGCTCCACTATATTTCATTTTTGCATCGATTCAACAAATTTTGCATCGATTCAACAAATTTTGCATCGGTTTTAGCGCTTTTGACACCATTTTTCACCGGTTTTAAACTAATTTTGCGTAAATTTAAACCTTTCTGCATCGGTCTAAAAATGCCTGCATCGATGCAAAAATTCTTCATCCATGTATTTTCGCTTAAAGTGTAAATAAATGATTCAAAAATTGCAATATTCTTAAAAATTGAAAAATAAGGGGAAATAAAATGGCTTTAAACCCTAAAATGTACACAAGAATCCCCCGTAAATTGGATTTAAAACAGAAATTCCCCCTGAAAATCTGTATGGAAAAGCCTGGGCGGGAGAGGTGAGTTATTTGAATTGGAGTGAATGTGCTGTGGGCTGAGAAACATGCAAGTTGGCAATATCTGTACATGCTTAGAGATTTAATGCTCCTTTGAATCCCTTGCATGATTCCGTCGTTTAAGATAATGTGCTTGTGGTGAGGAAGGCATGGCGCGATGGAGAATGTGAATTTCAAAGAGTGAGAAAAAGGAGAGAGAGAGAGAGAGAAAATGAGAGAGACACGAAAAGGACGAGGGAGGGAGGCCCGGGGAGTGACACCACACAAATGTCTCCACATTTCATTTCAAAACGCAATCCAATTTTAGAGTGTCAGTAATTTCATGTCATCCCAACAAGACCAAACAACCGAGCGATGATATATTTCAATTCCACGTCAACAACCGTCATTACGTCCATTGACAGCCCCGAACCATTCCATTCCACACCTTCCGACATCCCCAGCCAACTATTCGACACACCACCACATTCTCCGTCTCAAGCTTCAAAGTCCTCTTTTTACTTTTTCGTTTCCATTTCGTTTTTTTTTCTATTGATATTTCTTATCTCCTTATTTTTTAATTTTGTTCAGTCAAATCGCTTGAAATTATTTATTTTCTTCATTAACTTTTTTAAATAAATTAGTTGTTTTAATTTGGGATTTCTGACGAATGTCTTTTTTGCATCGGAAATTTCTGAAGAATTCATATTTTGCATCGGAAATTTTAGAAGAATTTATATTTTGCATCGGAAATTTCTCTAGAATGTTTTTTTTGCATCGGAAATTTCTGAAGAATTTATATTTTGCATCGGAAATTTCTGAGAATTTCTTTGTCGCGTCAAAAATTTCTGAAAAATATCTTTTTTGCATCGGAAATTTCTGAAAATTTCTTTGTCGCGTCAAAAATTTATGAAGAATTTCTTTTTTGCGTCTAGAATGTCTCAAAATTTCTGTATTTTTCTCGTTGACCTCAAAATGTGCGCTCTTCTTCCGAGAATCTCACGTTCTAAGAGAAAAGCCAAGATCCTCACACCCGCGGAGTGAGATGAGGATGGGGAAAAGGAAGATCCGGGCCGATGAAGAAGTCCCACGAAGAGCGATAACATTTTCACTAAATTCCCCGCTAAAAGCTCACAAGAGGGATGACGAGGACGGAGACAGCGAAGAGCAAAAATCATAGAAAGAAAGAGCAGAAGCAACAGAAGCGAAACCCCTGGAAAGCAGCGTGGCCCTGTAGGAAAATGTGCAAATGTGCCCGGAGTTTTTACGACCCGCACTTATTACTGCACTTGGAGCGGATGGGCATTTTACTTTTGTTTCTGCTCCGAGGATGGGAATATTCTGGGGAAATTCCCCGCTAACGGACAATTTCTCTCTCCATTGCTGGAGAGTCGAATGGAGAGCCAAAAGAGAAATCGAGAAATCGAGAGAGAGAGAGAGAATAAGAGACAGAGGAAAATAAAAAAAGAGAGAGTGCGTGAGTAGCGAACGTTTTGACGTTTGGGGCCTCGTGCACTTGTGTAATAACGCGAGAGAAGAACAACAAGTAGACATATCCCGTTGCCACAGAATGACCGGAGCCGGGCAGGAAAACAAACAGCAACTAGAAGAATAAGGAATACGACTTTGCTTATTCCATTCGGGTAATAATAATCCGACTCGGTGCAACAACATGACTGGATTTTATGGGCCTTTTTTCCTCACAATATGCTCTTCTCGCCCTGCCAGTAGGACGCACACACATTTTATATATAGTTTTCCTACTTTTGCTCTATGCTTCATAAGCATTTTATATATTTTCTCAAGTTTTTTCGTATTTCACATACATTTTCCATTAGGATTTTCTATATTTTTTATCCATTTTGCCTATACCGAAAGCTGTTTCCCATATGTATTTTCCCTATATCGAAAATAGTTTCTTACATGTGTTTTCCCTATACCAAAAACAGTTTTTCGTATGCATTTTCCCTATACCAAAAACAGTTTCTTACATGCATTTTCCCTATTCCAAAAGCATTTCCAATACCCCCGGAATAGTTTCCGTATAGGAATTTTCTATAAATTCCCTTACATTCCATAAGGACATTTAACCGGAATGTGTACATAAATTTGGAGAAAATGCGGACGGAGGAGTGCCGGAGGTATAAATGAGAGACTCGTTGGGAGTCGGGAGGGCAAGAAAGGAACACAAGTGTTGGAAAGAGTCAAAAGTCCCGGCAATAGTGCGGCTATGACCCCGCAAAAATCCCTAAATGCTCCCGTAATGTCACCCGATCCGCTTTTATTTCCCCATGTAAAACTTTTTCCCTTTCTCCATGCTAAATCCCTATAAATGACTCCGCGAACTACACATTTTCCCTTTTAATAACCTACGGAAAATCCGACTTTTATCAACACAAAATCATACCCAAAAAATCAGAGTTTTCGTATGATTCTGTATAAATTCGGGCATTTACCAAGAAAATTTCTAGATTCTAAAAAATTCGGATGTTTTCTTAAAAAAATGGCATAAAATCATCCAGAAAGTTAAGAATTTACAGAGAAGATTTAAAAGATTGCGGGGAATCCCCGCGAATTTGCAAAGAAATGCACGGGATTCTGTATAAAATCCCGGGTAGTTAAACAAAATTCAAAGATCCCGTCCCCAACAAGAAGTTCTTTTAAAGGCGTAAAACTCAGAGAAATGCGAGAAAATCCTCCGCATTACAAATACAATATGGCAGTTGTTGTTATTTGTTATTATTATTGTAGTTTATACAGCAGGCGATTACATGGGGAAGTTCTGAGGAAGATCCTGCAATCTCTTACACATTGCGTACATATTACAAGAACAATATTATTTTCATTCCCAATTTGAGTTTGTAATTTGGCGGGGGCATATGTTCAAAAAAGCTTACGTGTATATTTCTTCCCTAAACTCGGAAAGAGGAATATATTTTCCTTATTATAAAGCATGGGAATTATTATATCTGTTATGTACATATGCGTAAAATTTATATTAATAATAAGGAAGAGGGGAAGAGGAAGAGCGAGTCGGCGTTTATAAATGCGGGGGGAGTAATGTTAGACTTGATATGAATGGAATAAGTGTGTGCGTGTGTGAGAGCGTGTGAGTCTAAATGTATTTAGGCTGCTCCGGGATGCATAAGGACAACTGCACATAGATTATGGCAATAAAGGAGTTTGTGACATTATCTTTGTCCTTGGTGACTTTCAGCGGATTCCACTCAGTCCCCATGGCATGGCCTATAGGCATGTAGCCTACCATGTAAAATGCCTTTGGCATCATAAAAGGCCTGGGCTTGTAATGATTTTGAGCTTGATAAGGCCTATCTAAGGCCTAGGCATGGAATGATTTTAAGCTTGATGCCTATAATAGGCCTACATGCTGCTAAACCTATAGGCATTTCTCATATAATGTCCATATGCCTATGGTAATTTCCCGTATTCGTACAAATGAAGCCTATATTTATGTCAATATTTAAGTAATAAATTAAAATTTTTTGAAAGGCCTATGAATTGCCTATTTATGCCCTATATCAGGCCTAATAAGTAATTCCTATGAAAACTGGCGTAGTGAATTGAAGAATATACAAAACGCCTACTTTATGCCTATGCTAACATTTCTTATGCGTATGCTAAACTTTCTTATGCCTATGCCCCACTATAAATGCCTAATGGCCTAATGCCTATTTTATGATTTAAACAATGTCCACATTTTGACTCGACGATACTAACATATTTCTTATGTAATTTTTATGCCAATCCTATTGAATGCTTTTTCTACTTAACAAAATTCCTGTGAATGGCCTAAATATTGCCTACAATTGGCCTACGCCAAGCTTATACTAGACCTTTAAATACTTCAAAATGCAAGTTATGCTGCTAATCAAGCCTACATGTTGCATTTAATGTTTCTATGTACAACATATCTGCAATGCATATAGATCGTTCAAAAATCCTATATATGTTCTAAATGTTGCCTACAGGTGGCCTATATTATGCCTATGAGAAACTTATGTAATGCCGTATTTATCCTAAAAGATGCTTATTAAACGGCTAACATTGCCTAAATAATGCCTCCGCAAATTTTTTAATATTTCTCAACACTGTTTGGGAAAACACTATGATATGCCTAGAAAATGCCTATAGTAGGCCTGCGTTTTGGGGGTTGAAAATCAAGTATTAATGGATATAAATTCATATGAAGAAGTGATTGGACCACCGGACTATCTGTACAAATGTGTATATCTTTTCTTCTGCTTCTTGCCCCAGCGTCCGTAGGATTTTCCCCTGCCATAAGCACAATCTATAAACACATCCATGAGTTTTTACTGCCGTCGTCAGAGGAGATAGGCCAGTCCAAAGAGGCCCATTCCGGGGTCCATGCTAGTCATTTCCATGCATTCAATCCCCTCCTGAGACTCACTTCCAAACATTCAAGCCAAATTCACCCAGGCGCTATCGCCCTATAAAACTCTTCCTTAATTCCACCCAGAGAGTTCCAACCGGGTGTTTTCCGATTTTTTTAAAGAACAATTTACTTTTTCTACATCATTTTTTTAAACGTTCTGGAGTTTAAATTCTTGTAATATTTAGTCATTTCAGCTTTTGTTATTTTCACAAAATTTAAAATTTACTTAAGATTTGTCCAAATTTGGTTGAATTCCCGCCAAATTTGAAAATACTTTAAATTTTATAAAACCTACCAAATATTTGTGAAAATTGCCGCCAAAATGGTAAAATTTTAAATTTCCCCAGAATTTACCAAAAATTTGTGGAAATTCTCCCGAAAATGCCAAAATTTCCACAAAATTTACAAACAAATTGTAAAAATTTCCATCAAAATGGTAAAAATTTTAAATGCCATAAAATTTACCAAATATTTGTTAAAATTCTCGCCAAAACTTTAAAGTGCCCCAAAATTTACCAAAAATTTGTGAAATTTCCCGCCAATTACACCACCAGCGTTTTAAAGATCATTAATGAACCAGGAAGCTGAATTGTCAAAAAAAAGTTTCTACTGCCACCAGGAGAAAAAACAATAATGAACAAAAATAATAATAAGAGATTGGTATTTTGTTGAAAAGCGTTTTCGCCCTAAGCTTCCAAGCAGCCAGACAGACGGAGAGAGAGAGAGGAAAAGTGTTGAGAGATGGAAATTTCAATCAGTTGCTTAAGTACTTTGGAGGTATTGTCACGGGGCAAATAGTCTGCTCCCTCTCTCTCTCTCGCTCTCTTTCTCCGTTGGTGGGAAGATGTTTCCTGGAATTATTGAGGAATTGCTTGAAAGCTTTCAAGATGTTATCGCTTAGGAAATTTGGGAAATACAGAGGCGGCCGTCAACACATTCCCATCCTCGCCCCATTCAACCAGTCTGTCTCTTTCAAAGTGCTTCTATTTTCCAAAATCTAATGTTGACGAACACTTTTCTCTCTCTCTCTCACTCTTTTTCTTCTATTTCTCCCGACTTCTTCTCACTCCCAGAAAAAGAGGAAAAGGGAGAAGAGAGCCAAACACACTCCCGCTCCTCTCCCGCTCCTCTCCTCTCACCCAAATGTTTGCCGAATTTAATACAAACTGTTTGAGGCTTTTTCTTTTGTGTACCCAGCAGAGAATAAGAAGGAGAAGGAGAAGAAGAAGAAACACGAAAAGAAGACGAAGAAAAGATGCGGAGAGGAGTCTTCCCAATGATAACTCCTCCAGTACCAACAACAAGCCTCTTCCCTTCAGCTCTCTCTCTCTCTCTTCTCAACATTTCCCAATGTATTTCTTTCTCAAGTGTTACCTAAATAGAGACCGGAGCGGCCCTGTATTTTATTTTATTTTATTTTATTCCTCCCGACAAATTCCCACTCTCTACATATTTCCTATAGTTTCTGTACGTGTAGTTCCTGTATATACAAATTTCCATATAGTCACCATCAACCTCCCCAAACTCACCATTAGCAAAAATCTACAAAGTTTCCCTTCATCGCCGGCAAAGTATTCAAAAGTGCTAATTTTTGCATGGGAATTATACAAATTGGTACATTTGGATCTTTGCTAAAAGTATTTAGCACCTATGTTTTTCTAAATTTTCCTCATGTATTTCCTTATATTTTCACACAATTTCCCATATATCGTTTGATATGGCGAAGGATCCCAAAGTGCCAATTTCTATAGCTTGAACATAAAAGTTAGTACTTTTTGATACTTCGGGAAGGATATGGGTTGTTGGTGGAGAAGGGAATTGGAGCTAACATGAGGACACTTTGAGACGCTCTTTTGTGAAGAGACAGCCCCGTCTGTACACACATTACTCTTCTGTGTATGCCGGTGTTTTTCTATGTATTTTTGTATGCATTTCTGTGTATTTTTATATGTTTTTCTGTGTATTTTTGTATGTATTTCTATGTAATTTTATGTTTTTCCGTGTATTTTAAATGTTTTTCTATATATTTTTATATGTTTTTCTGTATATTTTTGTATGCATTTCAATGTATTTTTATATAATTTTCTGTGTATTTTTATATGCATTTCTATACGTTTTCCGATGCGTTTCTACGCATTTCCACATATTTCCCGATGTATTTCAAGGAATTCTTCCTTCCCGAAAGCTGATGACGACGAGACGAAAAAGAAGAAGAAGAAGACTCCGACACCTTTGTCCGCCTGTCGTTTGCACTCCTGATGAGTGAGAACTTCTGTGCCTGAGAGCGAGAGAGCGGAGCGAAAAAGCTCCCGCGAAAAATACACACGGACAACAACGGCGGTGGGGAGAGACGAAGAGGAAAACTTTAAGTTTGCTAAAGGCTTTTCTGCTTTTTGTTTACTTTCTACTAGCAAGAAGCGATGATTCCCGCTTAACGGCACTACTTACCGGATTCTTTAGGAAAACTGATAATGGAGGATTTCGGGAAAACATTTTTAAACTAGACAACTTTAAAGATGGAGAAGCGTCAAATTTAGGTATCTGCATCGGAAATTTCTTTAAATTTAAATGTATTCTTATGGATTCATCAAAATGATTTTTAGGAAAATAGTCCACTTCTGTTGCATCGTCGAGAAACTTGATCAAATTCAAGCGCATTGCCAAAAAATCTTGAAGAATTTCTGGCGCATCGACTTATGAATCGCAACAATTCTGGTGCAGCAAAAAAAAATCGCGAATTTTTTGAAATTCTGATGCATCTTCGAAGAATTTTAATAATTTCTCGCGCATCGTTAAAAATTGTGGGAAATTTCATGAAATTCTGTTTCATCGTCGAAGAATTTCAAAAAATTCTGACGCATCGTCGAAAATGTTCATGAAATTCTGGCGCACCGTCAAAGAATTTTAAAAATTTCAGGTGCATTGTCGAAGAATTGTCTAAATAATTGTGCATCGACGAGGAATTGAGAAACACATCTCCGCAGTAAGGTGCGGAGTATAAAAATCCGAAGAGCTTTGTTGAAGAGTCCGATGCTCTGGAAGGAAATTACAGGGAGGATTTTCGATTTCGTCATTGAAGCCACTTCACGCGGGAGTGCTTAACGATGCGACGATCAATTTCGCCGAGACTTTCATCTCCCGTAGCCAATCCCCTGCAAGTTTAAATTTCGCAACCATATGTCCCCGGAATTTCCCTTTTAAAAAAACCGCTCGCATCGCAGCGCATCGGTGTGTTATACATAGTAAATGCATGGAAGTCTTCCCCCAGAATGAAAGACAGTCAAGCATGTCTATTGCTTATTATTTATTACTTTTCCCTCACACAAAACATATTTTCCCGCTATTTACTCTCTCCACCTTTTCCCTTTAGAAACTTTGGAAATCCACACTCATCGCTCACACTTGAAACCCCGAGAAATACACAATAAGCCAAGGAGCGACTTTTAAAAATTAAGTTTACTCTGCGGATTTGCATACGGATTTACTCCACGGCAATTCCTTCTGCCTTATTCCAAACATATTTGTCCCCCACAAAAGCGTCTAATCCCCATCGAAAGCTTCGCTGCCCCGTAAATTCTCAAAATTCTCCTATCGCTCCCCACACTCTTCCCTGCATTATAGACTTATTTTTCAGTTCCTTTTTATATTTATTTAGGATTTTCCAGTGCTTTTTTTTATTCCGGGATATTTTAACGCCATCTTCCTGTACGACATTTTAGAAAAATTTTTTAAAATAATTATTTTTTTTCAATTCTAAAATCTCATATTTTCCGAAAATTTCAAGAATACAATTTTTTCCAAGATTTAAAAAATCCCAATTTTTTCCCAAATTTTAAAAATCCCAATTTTTTCCCAAATTTTAAAAATCCCAATTTTTCCCAAACCTTCAAAAATCCCAATTTTTCAATAAATTTAAAAATTCCCAATTTTCCCAAAAATTTCCAAACTTCTATTCGAATTTACACACGGAAATTCTGGAATTTCCAGTGTAAATAATTGAAAAAAAATGTAAAAAAAAATTGGGAGTAGACCGTGGAAATGGAAATAGGAACTGTGGTGTGACGTTGTTGTTGTTGTTGTGAGAATAAGCGGATGTGGATTCCGGTGGATTTGTGTTAAAATACGGGTCTGATTATTTAGTGTTTATGATTGTCAGAGAGAGAGAGAGCGTGCATTTTCCCTATGTTTGATGAAAATCATGTTTCAGATAGAAAAAAGAGAAAAAAACATGGAGAGAGAGAGATAGCTGCACACTCGACTGATTCCTTGTTTCGCCATTGTTAGGATATGGGAAGGGTAAAAATGTAAAACGGTGAGGGAGAGTGAGTTGTGAGGACTTGTGAGCGGAGTGACGAGCCTTTAATAATGAGGGACTCTCGTGAATTTCCAATTGATCCGAAATAATTCAGGCCGTGGTCTGCATACTAAACATATGGACAATGGTAATTAATGCGGAGAGCGGAGCGGAGGAGCGGAGCAGCCGAGCATTTTTTTTTAAAAAAAGGAGGAAAGGTACAAAGTGAATAGGTCCGAAAATATCAAATTGTAGGTCGAACGTACAAACAAGAAGAAGAACGCCGAGAAAAATAAAATAGTGGACGGGAAGTGGGAAATTACCCCACGGTTCCTGACGCCGCCATTTCCAGCCCACAAATTCCCAAGCCCAGGAGTATCTACAGTAATTAGACCCAATCTTATCTTTCCCCACCTCTCCCAAAGCACAAAATTATCCCTCAGCACCCACCACAAATATTTTTTCCTCCGTTTTGTCATAATTCCATTCAGAATTAATTCAGAATTAATTCAACATTTTAAAAATAAATTTCCCTTAAATTTTCAAAATTTAAGGGAAATTTATTTTCCATAAATTTTTTTAAATTCTCAATTAATTCCGAATAAATTGTAAATAATTCTAAATAAATTCACAATATAATTTAAATAAATCTACAGTAAATTTTCATAAAATTTCAGAAAATCTTTAATAAATTTCTAAAAAATGATTACAGAAAATTCTTATAAAATGCCCTCAATGTTTTCAGATAATTCTAAAAAAAATTTCAGAAAAATTCTTAATAATTCCTTGGGAAATTCCAGAAAAATTCTAAAAAATTTCTAGGGAAATTTCAGAAAAATTCCCAGAAAATTGTAAACAAATTCCAGGGAAATTCTAAATAAATTCTCAGAAAATTTTAAACAGATATTCTAAATAAATTCCAGGGAAATTCTCCAAACATTCTAAACATTTTCGTAAAAAATTCATTGATTTCCTAATAAAATCTCCGGGTAAATAAAATTAAAGAAAAAATGTAAAAAAAACTTGAATAATAAATAATAGATTTTCACACCTGAAAGGAATTTAAATAAAGAAATAGTTGCGGGGCTACCCGGGCAGTCTTTAAGCCTTTCGGAGTTAAGCCGGGATAAGTAAGCTGCTGTGATCTCATTTGCTTGTAGTACATGTAATGTACATACGTGTTGTTTTTATGTGTGGAAAAGAGAGAGAGAGAGAGAAAGAGGGCGAAAAGAGAGAGAGAGACTCGTGGAATAATGCCCAGCGATCCGGTTACATAGTTTATACAAATTGAGCCCAGCAGGTGCCCTGGTCCGGAAACAAAATTCAAACGTGCTCCGACTACTTAATATTCTTATGGAACATCCCAAACCTCAACGCTTCTCTGCTGTCTCTCTCCCGCTCCCTCACAATGACGACCGATATGGTGAGAGTGAGAGCAACCTGGAGGAGCAACTGTCGTCCACAATCCATAAACGTATCTCCTCATTTCTAATATCAGGGCGGATTTTCCGCGGGGAATTTCCCTAAATTTTTATCTTTGTTTCCTTTAAAAAGGGGTGGTGGAATTATTGTTTTTCACCATTTTTGGCTCGAAATCCATTTCAAGCTGTAAAATTCCAGGGATTTTTAATTTTTCCTGCAATTTTATTTTTTCCAGGATTTTAATTTTTCAAAGATATTCAATTTTATCATGATTTCTACATTTTTCCGGAGATTTTAAATTTTCCCGGGAATATTTATTTCCTTAGGAATTCACTTTTTTAAGAATTTTGAGTTTCTGAGAAATTTAATTTTTGTGGAGGATTTTGAATTTTTTCGTAATTTTAATTTTCCAAGGAATTTTAATTTCTCAATAAATTTTAATTTTCCAAGGAATTTTAATTTCTCAAGGAATTTTAATTTTTCAAGGAATTTTAATTTTTCAAGGAATTTTAATTTTTCAAGGAATTTTAATTTTTCAAGGAATTTTATTTTTCCAAGAAATATTTTGAAATAATTGCTTTCCCATTGCTTTGCTTGAAAAGCGTGCACAGATTTAATAAATTCAAAACCAGAATCAGAATTTTCTTATAAAAATCTCTTGTTGCCCCAAATTGCTTAAAATTCCCCAGAGATGAATTCTACGAAACGCCGTCGCTCGTCCCAATTCCCTCAAGGCAGAAACGTGCTGTCAATTTTTTCACAATAAAATCCTCAAAGAAAAACATATGTTCGCACTATAGTGAAATAAAATACGTACATGAGTAGTTAATTAGTAGGAGGAATTATCTTGGAGCAAAAAAAAATATTTTTTGCTCGCAAATTTCCGGTGAAACGAGTGGTGAGAAAAAAAACAAAAAAAAATGTTTTTGCCCGCGAGAAAAATGGTGCGGGAATTGAATATTAAAAAAAGGAGCAAATAATAATGCAAATCAATTGCTCATTTCCTTATATTTTTCTTTTTTATTATTATTGTTATTCGCAAATAATTACGTACAAGAGTGATGACTTCACATTTTAATTTGCCACAGATAAAAAAATTTATCGCCTCATAAATAAATGGCCAGGTCACAGCTGACGCTTTTATTTCTTCTGTCCGTAATTCTAAACTTGTATTTTTTAATATTTCCTTCCACTTAGCTCTTTGTATTAATCTTCCACTTGTTTGTGTGTTATTGTTCATTTTGTTATCTTTGAATTCCACGTCCTCCTGCTGCAATAAACTCGGCGCTGACAAGATGGCGGCCATCTTCACCATCGCCACGTGTGATATTTCTGAAAAATACGACGACAGTGACGGTGGGACAAATCGTCGGACGGGAGGAAAGGCACGGACAGAAGAAATAATTATGTACGGCCAATAATAATAATAGTTACATTTATACGGAATATATGTAATTACATACACAAAAAAAAAATAATGGAGGATCGCTAGACCAGCAGTTCTTCTTTTATTATGTAATCTCCCTGCTGATGAACTTACAACTGTCCACACAGACTCGCCGCATGACAGCATTATTTTCTTTATATTTAACAGTTTTTTTTTCTCGCCACGCGTGTCCAACTCGCCCTTTTTCAATTTTCATTTGCAGGGCTCTTGTTGTTTTCAAGAGTGATTTATTGGGGAATTTGTTTATAGAAGTTTGTATTCAATTCCAGATAAAATTATGTATTAATATTTTTACGGAAATTGATACAAAATTTGATACAAAAATTGATACAAAAATTGGTACAAAAACTGATACAAAATTTGATACAAAATTTGATACAAAATTTGATACAAAATTTGATACAAAATTTTATACAAAATTTGATACAAAATTTGATACAAAATTTGATACAAAATTTGATACAAAATTTGATACAAAATTTGATACAAAAATTGATACAAAAATTGATACAAAAACTGATACAAAAACTGATACAAAAATTGATACAAAATTTGATACAAATATTGATACAAAAATTTATACAAAAGTTGATACAAAATAATTATAATATATTAATGAAAATGAATATTTAAAATATTACAAATATCGACTTACGTAAATTTTCAGCGTTCAACAAAATCTTGACTTGATATTCGAGAACATTAGTTGCTCCGCGGTAGGAAGCTTTGCAAAGGTAAACACCCTCGGCCTTTTGAAGTTCGGCGACTTGGAATAAGAATCCGCGACGGGGGTCGTATTCGGCTGGATCAGAAAGTGGAGCCTGCAATTATAAAATAGGTAAGTTACTACAGTTGAATTTAAAGAAAATTAATGTTAAATAAATGCAAAATAAGGCGATCAAATGGAGAATTAAATTAAAAGTTTATTTTGGATAGTCTGTCTCAATACTCTCTATAGAAAAATTCCTTGTCTGTAAACTGGAATTTCCAGTTTTTTTTATTGTAGAATATTCAATTTTGCTTACTAAATTTTCTCAATCTATATGTACAAATAAATTACTTACCCCAGTAGGTTTCTGCAAGTAAACTGCGATCCGTGGACTGGAGACTGTGCAAGGAATTTGGACAGCGCGGGAACTAATGTCTAGTTCTTTGCCGCTGGGCGCGCTGAAGAGAACGGAGCCTAAAAAAATTAATTAATATTATTTAAATCAATAAATTATTTATTACAGGTCTATTAATTAGGTAGTCATGTATAATAAAAATAAATCTTGTTAGTTTCCGCGGCGAATTTAGAAATCAATGTAAATTTAAATATTTACCTGGCACGTAAAGGTAAAAATATGTCAAAGTATCAGGATTCTCGGTGCTCACGCACTTATATTTTCCAGTGTGTCTTTCCGTAAGTTTTGCCACAAAGGCGGTTGCCCGGTATTCTGCAATGGAAACGCTGACAATTTTGGAATCCATCACTGGAACCTGTAAATACAAAAATAAATACAAAATAAATACAAAAATAAATACAAAAGTAAATACAAAAGTAAATACAAAAATAAATACAAAAATAAATACAAAAATAAATACAAATATAAATACAGTACATGCAAATTTAAATCCAAGAGTGCATGCAAATTTAAATTCCACAATTTATTAACAAAATAAACTCTGTGACTTTTGTCCCGCTGTAGAGAAAAAGAGATATGAGATAAATATTTATTTATTTATGATCCAGCGCCCTGATAAAATTCCAGGATTCCGTGTCGTCAATATAAATCTTGTTGGTGTGAGGATTTTTCCAAGAATATTTTATCATCATCATCCCAAATCCCAAACTGATTCTCCTGAGATTCCCTCCTCCCTGCTTATGTATATGCTTTTGCATTATATTCCTATATTTTCCCTTGTCAATATATAATAAATAAAATAAAAAAAAATGGATTTTTGATGAAAATCACATTTAAGAAAAGGCAAAATCTCATGGTTATTTGGTTCAAGGTTGGTACACAGTATATGAAATATATTTATATAGTATATATACAAATATAATGGAAGCTATTGTATGTACATGAAGGACGGGAAAAGGTTGGTTGGTTATTTAGTTTTTGGCTTCGCGGTTGTTTTGGGATTTCCTAGAATTTCCGACAAGCCCCTGGCCCAATGGAAAAGACATTTATATATTATTTTGTATTGGAGGGACGGAGGACACGATGAGATAAATAAAACAAATTGAGAAAGGGAATAATATAAGAAGTAGAAGAAGAAGAGAGGATGGAGAATAAAAGAAAAGACGGAGACAAAGAGTGAAGGATGGGAGGTGAGGATATTGAACGATAAAAGTTTTCGAGGAGAGAATTGAGCTGGAACACCTACGGCTTTATGGCGACACTCGTCTTTCCTTCCCAAATAATAAAATAAAAATACAGAATAAAATATCAGAAAGAGAGAGAGAGAGAGAGAAAGAGAAAAAATCCTTCACGCCGGGACTGATCATGTCCATAAAAACATCTTATTCTTTACTTAACAGTATATATGGGGAATCAATTCCTATACGTGGATTTTGCCATTACCCATTATTCCATTCACTGTACATATACAATTATTGTACTTTACATGGAAACACAATAACGAAATGAATAAGAATGCATAAACAAGGACTTTTACCTATTATTATTTAGAAAATCCTTGATTTATTTTACCTTGAGTAATTTTCATATTAATTTTTGTATCAATTTTTGTATCAATTTTTGTATCAATTTTGTATCAATTTTTGTATCAATTTTTGTATCAATTTT
>JAQGAK010002567.1:0-19530 GCA_034696945.1 Lipothrix lubbocki
GCGAAATACCGCGAAAAATTGACTGTAATTTTGCGAAATTTTTAGGGCCAAAAACGCGAAATGGTCCCAGGCCTACTGATGATAATCTTTCCTCCTAACGTCTAACCCAATCGCAGCTCTTGTCAATACATAGGATGTCGTCACATATCACATATAATAAAATCAAAATAATTTTTTTCAAGTTGTAACTTTAAAGGCGCCAAAATTTAAATTGTTAAAAATATTTCAAAATTTTATATTATTATTTTCATAGTATTCAAAGTTTAGTTTTTTTTAGAATTCGACAGCGCTGTTTTAGCGCCAAAATTCAATTCGTAGGAAATAATTTAACTTGACTGGGAGGCCGAATCTTCGCGCATCTGTTTTTTAATCATAATTGAATTTTTCTTAATATTCAGTTTATTGTATTTTGGAACATTGATGTATCTATGATTTCCGTGTGGGTTGCTGATCCGGCGGGAATGCAATTAATCAATTTAATCAATCAATAAGGTAATGCTTTCATACATGAAAATAGTAATCTCTATTTGTTGCTCTATAATGTAAGAAATAATGGAATATTATGTTAGAACTGAATGAAAATATGTTTTGAACAAATTTTTTTCCAAACAATTTTATAATATTGAAGAACATATTTAAAATTTATTTTTAGCTTCGCTTAAAAGCTTTAAGAGGATGGTAATAGCTACAATGTACACATAATCATTGTATGGATGTTGACGACCCGATCATATAATGATGTGAACACTTCACATTTCAAAAGTTGTGCAGCTCTCATTCAAAAGCATGCTCTGTTTAATTAACCCAGAGGGTTACGCAATTCTCCAATATCTTGCAAAGTCCAAATTCAAAACTTCGATTTGAAAACGTTAAAATAATTCTAAATCCTCATCGAATTCGTCGGCATTCGCTAGTAACTGTGATGCCTCGCCCGATATTGAAGGCGGAGCAAATACATTTGGTTTGTGCAATGGCGTATTTAAACTATTCTGCACTTCTTGCAGAGTTTCAATTGTTGATTCCAGCTCAGACAGTTCTCTTTTTGCGCCTTCACATCTTCGATATTCCACCGAGAGGTCAGGTTCCCACGAGAGAACTTGGGTAACTTCAGTAAGTAAGAGCTTGCAAGTCTATAAGAGATTTTTAGGAAAATATGTAATCAAAAAAAGTCTGTACAAAAGCATTAAAAAACTATAAATGATGTAAACAAGATATTGGTAGAACCGCCCAGAAAAGATAAAACTTACAAGGAGATCATCAATATGGGTTCGTGTCGAAATATCAGCGATGCTGTGTTTAATTTTAGATAGAGACGCAATTGCAGCTTGATATTCATACAGAATCAAGGACCTCAGTCGATTTAATCCTGTAAAAAAATAAACATTTATATTTAACATTTCATGTGTTAGAATAGCTTCGACTGCCACCTCATTAAAATTAAAACTATCGGCACTACTACAAAATATTTAAAAAAATAATTAAAAATAATCTATCGGTATCTATAGAAGAAACCCTAGAAAATTACCTGGAACAATGACGTTCAGAACTTTAAGTAATTCTTCACAAAGCACCTTCTTCCTCAATAGTTTTTGTGGTGACAAAACGGGCAAAGGTTCATCAGCAGTTCGTCCATACAATTGAGCTAGCTCTACTTTGATTTCCAAAAGGTAAAAATGGTTGGGCGCCAGAACTTTGGAGTACTTGCGAATAAATTCTTCTTCAGCCGCAATATCTCCTCGCTTTTCCTGAAACTCCTCCGCCTCCCGTCCGATCTTCTCAGCAATGCTAGACGCATACTTTACAGGGTAAATTTCCCCACAAGTCAAGCATTTCCATGGTGACTCCGGCTTCAAAGCATCTTCCGGAACTATCATTCCAGTATTGCTGCCGAAGACTCCAGCCCTCTCCTCCGCCTCCACTTGAGTAGTGCACTGAACTTGTTGACATCGAATCGAACTAATATGACATCCTAATTCCGTGGGGTCCTTACACCGCTCACATTTACAAGTGAAGAATTTAGTCATTTGGAGGAAATTCTGCCGATCGTTCGTTCCCCATAGCGGATCCACATAAGATATTGACAGATGATCACCTTTCTTGATGGGAATGCTGGAACGGATGATGATATCTTTGGTTTTTGAGTCCCAGCTTTTAACACAGTTTGGTCGACAGTTGTGCTCCAACAAGGATGAAGTGTTATAAATGCCTGTTTAGCGGGAATTAAAAAATAATTAATAATGTAAAATTAACTACTTTCTATACTTATTACTGATTTTATTATTTGTGAGACAGTTATTTTTCAATGTATAATAAAAAAAATCCGAAATATTTAGAAACAATAATCAAACTCACCTATAAGCCTTCGATTAATTTGACCGTAATTCCCCGTTAATGGAATTTCATGCCCGTTGGTTTCAATGATTCCCGCCAACTTCTTCACAAGATCTTCATTAACTTGATTTTTCTGTTGATCAAAGAATTTGCAAATCAAGGAGACCGTCATGGCCAAATCCGGTTGAGCAGAGAATCCTTCTGACTGTTGGGCCTTCAATGTCTCTTCTTGTTCCGAGGCGTGTGACTGTAATGACATAAGATTCTGGTAACCTTCGGGGTCACTCTCCTTTAATCCTAGAGCTCGAAGAATTCCAATCGCTTGGTACATCGGATGATCCTGCCCGAAATTCCGAATATTAACGCCGCCACGGGCTTTAGAGATTTTGCATTCTGAAATATGCTCTTGACGATAACTTTTGCAATCTTCCGTATTGCACATTGGCCATCCACATCCTTCGGAACAACTTCCAGGCTGAATATCTTTATCACCTGCAAAATTATCGAGATTCAATAATGTTCCTGAGTTTTAAAAGGCAGCTGAAATATTTTATAATTTATTTAATTTTACAATTATTTAAAAACAGATTTTGATTTTATATATGAAATTGATTAAAATATTGCAATTCAATTTACCAGATGAGTCATCAGGAGCGAGAAATTCATTATAACAGCCCAAACACACTGGAGCAGTGATTCTCGGTGGAGTCAAAAGTAGCGGTTTCTCCTGAAGAATCACAGTCCCACCTTTAATGTCCCGGGTAGCAGTTAAATACCGTCCTAATTCCGGAGACTGGCAAATTTTCCAGGCCACACAATCATCTTTATGAACCTTCCAGTGTTTCTTCTGGTGCTCCCGTGAACAATATGCTACCTTATTGCACCCACCACATTTCGATTTTGCAGAAATGTTGCAGATCGGACATTGCAATACAACTATTGAGGGCTCTGGAACTTGTATTTCCTTTTGTTTAATCTCAACTTTATTATCACTGATTGCCACATTATTTAATTTTTCCTCCACTACAGCTACAACTTCCGGAGAAGGTTTGACTTCAGACTTAGCTGCCGCTTCGACCGATTTCTCCGCCGGGACTTCTGCTGGGGCTTTTGATTTCTTTCCTTTGGATTTCCCCATGATTATGTGAAGTTATAGTTATGTAATTCCAATTAAATTGTATCCCCTAAAGTACACAAAGTATATATAATTAATTATGAATTTCCTACAAAATGACTCTCTATTTATAGGTAAATTCGTATTCCACAACAGCAGACAATATGAGCAAGTGTATTGTGAAATTATTGCAAACTACTCCAAAAACGTGGCCGGATTTTAACTGAAACCGGGTATTTATTAAGATTCTGTGGATGTGGATTTCCTCGAAGTATCATAGAAAGCGCAAGTTACAGTGCAAATGCTATACACAGAGTTCGGAGGAATAAAAAATGAGAACGGATAAAAATAAAAACAGTTTTCCTCCCCATGCCTTGCATCCGGTTATTTTTAGAATTCGGTACAGTGTACAATAAGTTCGTGTTGGAGCGTTTCAGGGAGAATGTGTGTGTCGATCCTGATGATATTGTGTACTACTATAAACTATATGTACATTAGTGTGGCATGTACATAATGCTTACCTAATAAATGAATGTTCGGTTATCACCGACAAAATGCATTTGACCTCTAACCTTTAATAATAATAATTATTATAATACAATAATAATAATTATTATAATACAATAATAATAATTATTATAATACAATAATAATAATAATTATTGTATTCATAGTAAATAATAATAATAAGGATTTATTACGATCGATTTAGCAGAAGCCCTTACAATCGGTTAATATCATAGTAAATAATAAAAGTTAACAAAGGATAATCGATGCATGTATGCCGACAAAACAAGTTACAATCTTTTAAGACATTCTATATAAATAAATAAAAGATGACGAGGAAGAAGTAGAGGAACATTTAGTAGATTCGATAATCTCGCTGATTTATCAAGTAAATACACGCTGCTCGCTACCCAGCATTTGTAATGAAATGAAGGTTACACAAATATTTTATGCCCTAAATTCATTTTCTTGTATAATTATATGTAAGTATATGAAGAAAAGTTAAAGATAAAATTTCATATTAAAATAAATTATAATGGTTTAATAATTCGGTAACAGTTTTGTTATCGAAGACGATGTAGTTCGATCTGTAGATCGTGATTTGTGGAACTTTGTAAATCCCATATCCCAATGCCAAGATTCTTTAAAATAGTATTGTTAACTAAACGGTGGCATAATGCGAAATGTTAGCAGTGGAGGTACGAGATTGTATTATTGTCCAGAATGTGTGTCAACATTAACACTTCCTAAACCAGATACTGAATCTTCATGTTGAGATACCACAGACATATCAATGGCAGAATTTTCCCCAGCACTTCCAACTTCTTCAAAAGTTATTTCATTTGATTTTGGTTGCCTCCTTTTGCACAAAAGCTTCCACAGTAAAGAATCGCCATTGTAATTCTTCTTGAATTCAACCCATAACAATTTCTCTTCAGGTATTTTAGGCCCCCATTGTTTGTTCGGTGTGATGCATGCCATCCATTTCTGTGCACAAATAAAGACAATAAATACTTGACACTAAAAAAACATTTTGTACTTCATCTGAATATAAACATGTATAGCGAAGTTACATATTTAATTTAACAATTAATTTAAATAATTTCATAAGAAGTGCTTGGTGTGTAAGGAAATCGTTACCTTATAGTAACTCCTACTCTTTCTGGTGAAGAAAACAAAAATGCCGTAAATTGGTATGATAGAGATGATGATGGAAAACATGATCCATCCAATACCTGAAAAATCAAGTGTGAAACTTGAGCATGGCAGGTTAAATAATTTAAAACAATTTGTATAAATACATTATAATTAAATAATTGAATAAAAATACAAGTATTTTTTGATAAAATATATTAGCTTACATTGGGCCCACAAGGGAAGTGTCTTCCTGATGTCAACGTCTTCCGGATTCGTCCCCATGATACCCACTCGAAAACAGAATACGGTGAATAGAAAAAACGGCATGACGTACCCCCAATAGCGTAAACCTTTGCACATCCAGGTGCATGTATATTTCGGGAACATGAAAATGAAATCCCTCTCCAGATTTTTCATCCCATAGATGTAAACTAAAGTTCCCAGTTCTGCGGTGACAATCAGGAAGACTATGAAATTGCAAGCGTAGTAATCAAACATCGTGAGAACGATATAACCTCCCTGGAAAAACAAGTTGGGACTTTATGATGAGGCACCCATATTAGGATTAATCCAATGCATCCTATATTATATGATTGACTGACCATATTGCCTTCGTCGTCCTTACCGGTGTGCAGAAAACCAATCCAACCAGGGCGGACACAAGAGACGTTATCCCCATGAGTGCAATTCTGTACCAGCGTTTCTTACTGAGGAATGGGACTCGATCCAAAATCACCGCCGCGAACACTTGTAGAAAGGAGATGGCGCTGCCGATCCCTAATGTCAGCAGCATGAGGAAGAACAGGAAGGAGAATATCTGTGGCGCGGGCATACTCCCGAAATGATTCATTAGTTCTGGGTAGGAAATGAAAGCCAGGCCTGGACCACCTCTCACCACTGCACTCCAATCTGCTGCCTTTGTTTGGTGTTTCAGCACCCCCAAAATGGCGAATACTGTCATACCCGCTAGCATGCTGGTAAATGTGTCCACAAATCCAATTAATAAGGCGTCGCTGGAATGTCAAGCAGTCGGTCAAACTACAATATACACATATTTTTCCCCAGGTCATTTTTATTCCACAAAGAAGTACATACTTGTAAGTCTTCTGATACAAGGGATTGTACGAACCGGTAACTATTCCAGCACCGTATCCAATCCCTAAAGAGAAAAACGCTTGACTCAGTGCTTCAAACCACACCTGCAAAACAACAATACATAATTAAATTATTTAAATATTATTTAAATTAAAAATGTATTTTATAATTTAAATAATGATTCTCAATAAATCATTAGAAAGATTTAGCGTTTTTAGCTAAATCAGTTTCTAGCGAAAAAGCCATCGGCTTCGCCGATGTTACAAATATAAAGAGTGTGTTTAAAAAAATCGCCCAAATAGCAATTTACAAAATTTTCAAACTAGACATTGAAAACAAACAAATTTTTAGTTAAATTTAGAAGCTGATTTAGAAAATTTTAGTTCTGACCTTAATCTTTGCCATTTTCTCCCACTGTGGAGTAAAAAAGTATTTTAAACCATCAACGGCGCCCTCCAGCAAGACAGCTCGTATGAAAAGAATGGTGAGTATGACATATGGAAGGATGGCAGTGACATACGCTACCTTCCCGGAACTTTTAGTACCCAAAATAAGGCAAAGAAATATTGTGGTCCACACAGCAAACATGGCCAAACTCATGTTCAACTGCGGATCGCCGAGTCCATCTTCGATGTGATCTTTCTCCTTGAAGATAAAATGCCTGAAGGATTGAATGAAGGCAAAATATCAAGCATGAAGACATATCAAATAATTAAACACGCTGGCTAGAGTTTTTGCTTTTTGTATTACTACTGGCCAAACCTCATAAACAATTCTGGAACGGGTATATACCGAACGGTTTTGTTAAAGCCGAGTCCTCTCGGATAGAATATGCCCACTGACTGGTTGGTTTCCGGATGTATACCACACTCGAATGTGGAATTATACATGTACAACTCCAAAAAGCTCTCACTCCCTCTGTAGTCGCTTTCTTTACAATTTTTCCAAGGGAGTGGATTTTGAAAGCCAAAAGCTAAATATAAAACACACGTGGCCAGTATGGAGGTGTAGAATAGTGACGTCAGCGTGGATACACAAAAAATTGCCCAACCGATTCCTGTCAAACAGTGAAAGATGCTATTATAACGTAAGCTTCGACACTTACAGACTCACAGCTTCATTATTACGTTAAAGATATAAATGAAAGAATTAAAAAACAATAATAAAAAAGAAATATAGTAATTAAAACCTCTTAGCAGAGGAACAGCGTCCCAAATCCCTACCGGACCGCGGGAGCAAAACTGCCCAACGGCGAGTTCAATGAAGTATAACGGTCTTGAAACTAAAGTGACAACGATCAGGTAGGGGATGATGAAAGCCCCTGTAATTTTAATAATTAAAATTGATTAATACATTAATAATAAAAATGTAATCATTAGTGTTGTAAAAAAGAAAGTAAGGAGCTCTCATTCTCATATAACATCAAAGTAGAATCTACTACCTCCTCCATTGTCTAGAGCCACAAAAGGGAATTTCCAAACATTGCCAAGACCCACCGCAATTGAGAGCAGAACCATCAGGAATTCAACTTTATTGGACCATTGGTCTCTCTTGTTGTGAGGGAGCACTGCCACTGAAATTCTAGCTGACTCCCACTAGATACAAGATACCCCCTAAGTAACCAGGTATTAACCAGGTATTTCTACCAGTACTTCTATGAAGAAACAAAGTAATGGGGCTATCTTACATCCGGATAAAGATTCGGCACTGATTTCATGGGTAGGTGTTGAATTTCACTGTTCAACGGGTCTAGCGCCGGACCCTCGTCGAATATCTGTGTTGCAAACCAGAATAGACAATACAGTACTAACGCCACTAAGACATCGTTTTTATATGTAACATTAGAGTTTTGACACTGTACTGTAACATTGCATATGAGATATTGATGAGGAGTAAATCAGAGGCCAGAGTGGCTTACCGACAGAAGTGACAGGCCACTAACGTTCTGCCCCCTTGGCTTCTGTGGTTTAACTTTTTTGTCATCTGAGCTTCCATGGTCATCGTCAG
The DNA here is from genome assembly GCA_034696945.1 of Lipothrix lubbocki. NCBI lineage: Eukaryota > Metazoa > Arthropoda > Collembola > Symphypleona > Sminthuridae > Lipothrix > Lipothrix lubbocki. The sequence continues at coordinate 8,192 of JAQGAK010002567.1, forward strand.
GGCCCATTATAGTGGAACCAATCACGAATGAGACGGTACTTGGAGCATCATCTAATCCTTTGTCGGTTTCCATTTTGTTCGGTTTGGTTTGGGGGCCTTACTTAAGTCTGTGTCTGTCGATATTTGGTGAATATATTGCTTTCCTTCGTCTAATAATGTTTCCATATATCGCCTATTGAATTACAATGGAATTCACTTGGTCGCCGGCACCAACAAGCTTGATTGTCATTGTCATCATTCAGTTAACATAACAATCATCTGCCATGTTCGCCAGCTAGAAGACTTATAGTGTAGAAAAGGAAATTAAATAAAACTCGTCTTTAATTAAATAGACTTGTCTGTCATCTTCGCCCTACTCTTCAGTTTAAAAAGCGGTTTGGCCTTGAATTATTGTAAATGTAAGTAATGATAATATATTATTCTTTCAACTGCAGCCTAACTGAATTAATTATTATTACTGATTACTGTTTTGAGTTCTACGAACAAAAGGCATTAGGATTAGACACTGAGGGAGAAAAAATAATCGTAAATGTAAAATATACAGATTCAAAATTTCAATGATACCTTTTACGGCTACGGTAAAGTGGTAAAGTACGGTATTTTTGTCGTTTACTTACGACGATACGATCATGATTTACGATACGACAAAAGTAATCATCTTTAAAAATTAAATCAGTTTGACATTGATTGATCGTTCATCGTTGACTGGCGTTGACGTTTGAACAGAATAATTATTTAGAATTTATTGTACGAATTTAAAAAAAATAAAATAAACACGGCGGCGGTAACAAAAATAACGCAAAAAACGTTAAAGTGAAGACGCTCTTGGTGGATCCTTTGTTGGATCCTGGATTTTCGCGTTACTTGTTGTCGTTTACTTACGATACGATCTACGATTGCTCGGTCTACTCGAGAACTTAACACTGTTAAGTTAACAGCAGTACAGTGTCACTGCAGCAGTAATAATTTCAAAGTTCTGAAAAAGTGTAGTGATAATTTTAAGAGAGAAAGAAATAAACTTTATTTCACTGATACGTTCTAAAAAATTCAGGTTTCACTGAAAATTGTTATTTTTTGAATTCTTTAAATTCAAACAAATTGTATGTACATAAAGTGCTATTTCCCTATACAACTCCCAATGTTTGATTTATTGTAATACCCCAGGCGTATATTTCCGCATCCTAAATTATTGCAGACATGATTGCATAGTTGGACAGAAATCCCTTGAGAATTAAAAAAACTTGAATTTGCGGAAGACCCCTAAAGTTTTTGCAATGGAATGTTAATTAAATATTTTTTAAATATTTTACATAGCTACCTATGTACATTTCGTGTTAGTAACGGATGCAAAAAGTTGTTGATTTTGGTTATTATTTCCAAAACCAAAGTGGTAATGACACCAAAAAATTATTTTAGGAGTACATTGGGATGGCATCGACTTTAAGCCTTGGAGAGCCGACGTACACTATCCGGTTCGAGACTTTGGGAGATATTTGAGTCTTTTTGTTAGAAGGGCGAGTGAACGCAGACATAGATGCTTGATACAGCATGTAATTTCAAATACTGACATTTAAATATCAGCATATCACTTTTCTAAGCATCTTCACAACAAACAGTGTAAAGGAGCTTCACTTATGTTGTCGTTTCTTTTCATTCCTTTCTTCGGAATTCACTTTGCATTGACCAGGTGACCACATCCATTTACTTGGTTCACTGCATTATTGGTAAGAACAATAAATTGGGATTTCAACACGATGACGACGATGACTGACCACTAAACTGATGAGATATCAAGGCAAGGTGAAGATGACACAAAGTTTGGCAACTATTGTGATTTGTGATTCTGTTTGGACAGATTTTTTTTTAAATTTTGACAAAATTATTGAATGCAAAAATTTTTGGAATTGAAAAAAGATTATTTTATTTTAATATTTGAAATTGAAAGTTTTATATGGTTTACTCTAATCTAGACTTGAAATTGAAATAACCTGATACCTGAATTGAATATACCTATAGTCGTTTTAAATATACCTATAGTCGTTTAATTAAATTTATGAATTTAATTACTACAATTTAAATTATCTTATAAACATTTTGTTAAAAATAATTTCGTGGAACACACAGTATGTTTTGTCTCACTTGCTGTTTCGCCAGATGATGGTAAATTGCATGTATTGCTATGCGAGCTAATATCTCGCGTTAAATAAATAAAGATTTTCAGTTTTGATCCGCATATAAATTAAAGCAAAAATTTGTACTTTTATAATTATTTGTATTGTGCTTTTGAAGAAATCCGGGAGTTGTAGAATCCATAGGCAGTTGAATCGTGTCATATTTTTACTAATGGTACCCTAACATTGTTCTTTAATATTGCTATCTCACCATATGTATTTAATTTATTGAAAGTCGATACTTTCATTTGGCCGCCATTTTTTGTTGACTATTTTACCTTCATAGATGAACTCATTGAGTGACATCTATCATTGATTATTCTGAATGCTTTCATTTCAGCTTATGAAACTGCCACACAGCAGCAGCTCCACCGAATACAACTTCCTTGAAAAAGGTAATGCTTGTGAACACACGGACGCTTGGTCGCGTTTCACAATTAACGAAATCTTTACTAATGCATCTATCCACTGCAACCCTCTTAAATTGGAAGTGTGCACTGTTGGAGCTAAAGGCAGGAAGACATGTGAGTGCGGGCTAATTAGCTCAAAGCTTGCAGGAGAAAATTGTGTTCCTCTAGCTGGCAGTCTTTGTAATTTTGAGGGTCTTGTCGCAAATATCAGTCAAAAGCTTCTAACAGAAATGGCCGAATGCCCCAAAGGACAGAAATGTCAAAAAAGTATTATTAAAACTGCTAAGGGAAATAAAACTAAAACAGCGTTTTCATATTTTTCTTGTCAATGCTTGAGTGGTACTCCAGACGAAAATGGCGGCTGTTCGGGATGGAAGGAGGCCGGGACCAACCTCCAGCCCTCTTTAATTTTCATTCTCTTCATTCTTTTTCTAACCTTAAAACCTCTGGTGCAAGGACTAACTATAGGGATGATAATAATTTAGTTTATTTTCCCTATTTTATAGTAACACTTGTAAAATTTGTAGTAAATTCAATGACAAAAAATGTGTTGTTGAGTATTTAGTTATCTATAGGCTACTTACTTTGATCGGCACACTTTCTTTGACACAATTTGGATTTTGGATTGGTTTTATTTATCTTTTAATAAAATATTTGACTTTATGGACACACTGAAAAGATTAATTAATCAAGTAATTACCACTATTGTTAATCGCTTTACCCATAAAATCCCCTCAATAAAATTATCGGCTGACTATTTTAGCTGACTTTTGCCGAATCTAATATGTTCCCGCTGTTTTAATTTCGGTAGTAATTCTCCACTGCAGCGAATATTATGAAACCGGAAAATGAAAAATTTACTCATATTTACTGTGAAAAGATTGGCGACCGAATTTATCTTTAATGTTTACATGCGGACCAATTTTTCGACCAATGTATTTGTTTCCCGCCTTGAGTGTAGTATGTATAAATAATAATAAAACTAATAATATATATGATATAATAACTAAAATCTAGCAGCCCATCCAAAAGTTATTGCAATTTCGTCGTTTATTTATTTCCTAATTAAAATTTTTATGGATTTAAAAACTTTTTAATGTAGTTTGTCATGAGAGTTGGCGTTAGCTATTACTAGAATTTATATGCTGTGAAGTAGGTTAAATGGTTTTTTTGTGAGAATTTTCTAAGCCCTTACATGGATTCTAATAGGCATTTTTATACATGGCCGCCAATTCTACGCCGATCGGGAGACGGCTTAATGCCCCAATAGTGTGACATTATTAAAACTGACCAAATGTTAACTGACGATAACATGGGGAAGCGAATTTACTCATACCCCTCTGAAAAGAATTTCGTTTTCATTCATGTATGTATTTGTTATTCGAGAAATAGTGGCAAATGAGTATTTAACAATAACGCCAGTCTTTTCCGAAAGATGGTCGACATTTCTCGGGACATTCATTTACAATCTCTAGTGGGGCCTGTTTTTCGGACAACTCAATACTTTGCCCCACATACTCTGTCAAATTTACACGCTTGGTGGGAAATGGAACACTGTCCGGGAACTGGTTACAAAAATAGCTGTCATGCGTCATTACAGAATTGCTGTTATTAAATGTGTACACGTATATTTCCAAAGCGCCTTGGTCAACGGCGCAGCATCGCTTTTCTCGGTTCTGTAATAAAAAAAATTCAAAATATGTTGTTTGAATTTTGATAGAGTAGTAATAATAATTAGCACAGCAAATAATATCTACCATAGTTATATAGCGCTGTAATCCTCGCGCAGCGCCACCTAAAAGTTTATTATTTCCACCCCAACAGCCACCCATCATCGGCGTCACATGCCATGGATGATCGCGCATGCCATGGAAAGGTAGCGTGGATTTTTCCCAGTCGTGGACAGCATTCGCTTCTCGCTCAGAAATTCGTGAGTCTAGGTCGCGAACTAAGAACCGGTCCACAGTTGGGTCACCCAAAACTAAAAAGCGCCACTGCATTTGGAATTCTTGTGAAACTTTGCCTTTTAATTAAAAAAGTTTTAAAACATTTAAAAAATTTTAATTTGCCATTTTCGAATTAAAGGAGAGGGATAAGAAATGACTTTATTTGTCAGATCAATAATATTCAGTGTACATATTCTTCACAACTCCGCATTGCGACAAACTTTTATAAAAGGCTACCATTTAATCTTCAAATTTTATATTGTTTTTATGTATATTTGGAAGAATGGTAATGTCATTTTTAATTATTAACGATAAATGGTCATCATGATATGAATAAACCAATGGGCGTGTTATGTACGTAGTTCCCAATAACGTTTGGTTCCTGGTTCATTCATAGTCTTCATGGTTGTTCATATTTTCAATACATTCTCAAGTAGAGAATTGTATTCCGAATCTAGGCATGTTTTGAGTTTTCGAATCTCGTTTTTTACTGGAATATCCCCTGGTTTTTCCAAAAGTCCCTGCCGCTGTAGGAGAAATCCCCCATAGTTCCCTGTCAACCTGTACGCTCCTAAAGTGGCCTGAACATTCATGAATGCACCAGAAATGGACCTCTTAATCAAACCGGAGTGAGTTCGAGGAGCTGAGCACACTTGTAAAGTCCAATAATTTGAATAAATATCAAGGCTGAAAATCGGAATTCTTATGCATATTTCCCCGAAAATTTTAACTCCTATTAATAATTTAACGACTGATTTTAAAAATAAGTGCTAAACATAGGACAATAGAGCGACTATTGTAGTATCGGAATTCAAATGAATTCCGGTACATACAATGCCTAAAATTGGTTTTGAGTCAAGAATCAGAATCGGAAAAATGTCGAAAAATTTGGAAATTTGTACGATTATGATTAACCTTCCTGTCAAATATTTTCTCTGTACCTCAAAGAATAAAAAAAAGAATCCGTATTCGAGGCCGTAACAGCCTTGATAAATATACATATAACAGCGTTGGCTATTTGAATCGTAGTAAAAACCAGTATACGTGATAACCAGTATGCATGATACTCGCTTAATTGTTTTATGGGAGTTACGGTGTAATCCCTCCTGCATTTTCCCTTCAGATATATTCACACGGGATACAATCCCTCCCATAAGGTGATATTTCCTCCAAGTTATTGTTAACATGTTATAAAAAGAACTAAATTAGTAGCAAGGCTGAAAATCTGAAAAAATTCGATATTGGAATCGGAAATGGAGTTTATGTTTCTCGACTTGCAGTATCCGAATTCGAATTTAAGGATCGGAATCAGAATTCGAATTTCTATTTTATACCGATTTTTTTCGACGGTTTTTTAAACGAATTTGACGTTCACCTGCTATTTACCACGCATAAGATGCGGGAAATAAGAAAGTTACATGTTGTTTGACACAATTTTTACCTCCTATTTTATGCCTCAAAGTGTTGACGTTGACACTGTGCATCTTTGCTTTATTTCAATGACCACACTATGCGTGTTCCTAGTGTTGACAATTTAATGAAGATAATGTCTTTTGTACCATTTTAGTTATTTGTAGAATTTTTTCCGGAAGATCGGCCGGAGAAACGCCCATATTTCTGCTCAAAACTGGGCATCTTCATTCTTGAAATTAATAATTCATCATAACACGGGGTGGAGTGGATAAGCAAAACATGACGCTGATTATCAAGAGAAAAAAGGGGTACAACATTTATGAAAATCAAATCAGATTTGGACATTTACCGCTTAAAAAAGCTACTAACGTTGGGACGTAAACGACGAACCAAAGTTAGTTGCTTAAATATCATCATAATTACAGCATTACTTAAATATATATTATTTAATGGACCTTGGTCTGGTCCTAAATCCTGGACCAGACGATTGATCTGATCCACTGTGGCAGACCAGACCAATCTAATAAAACCTGGACCAGACCAGACCATTTACATTCCTATGGGCACATACACAAACGATTGTTTATTTAAAGAATTTTTGTGAATTTTTTTGTATGAATAAAGCAAATGTCGTTTTCACCTTTTAGGAACAATAATATTTTTATTTTCTGAGCAACGTTTCGACACACTACTGTCTTCTTCAGGCTCACTTTATGCACGCAATTCTTTTGTGAAATTTTTTTGAATTCGCAGTTCGGGGAATTATTTTTAAACTCTCCATATTCGTACCATCGGCGAAGCCGATGGCTTTTAGCTAGTATTTATATATATAAATGTTTTCATTGTCTGTTTTAGAGTATGGCATGAAGCAGGTAGAGCGTGGTAGATCACACCGGAAATGGATAAGGTTATTTTGCGTATGTTTTGTAAATATGTGCATAGTACACATACATATGTGACATATTTAAAAATAATTTGTAATCGGACTATTACACTGGCTAAAAACTGAAATCACAAAAATTTCCAATCACGAAAACCGAATAATGTAAAATTGGAGTTTTGTTTTGACTGGAAAAATCTTCTTACCAAGAATTTTACACGTAGTTCCAAAAATGGAGAAGTTCAAAAATAATAACGTTATCCATCTCTGATCCAACCGCTTTCATTGCCGTATGCTGCATGGCATAAAATTTCTTATTTATTTCAAATAAATATTCGATTTTTATTTATTCTTTCGTCATAATTTTTATCGTTTAATTATTTTAAATAAAAGTAAATTAATTAGAAATTCGAAATAACTCACCAATATCAAAACTATCCGCGAACTTTATCGGACAGAAGAAAAAATCTCTTGGATTCTCACAAATTAAGTTGCAAAGTTCTTTGTCTGGCAGTTTATTGGAATAAACCCTTAAAAGCCAACCCGGGTAAAATATTCGCATCAAATGCAAATTATCCTCTATATCTCGAGTATAGTTCCGCATTCTTCTGCCGTCATAATAAGTGTAACTGACTACTTTTTGACTATTACCCGCTTCCGTAGCTTCAGGACTACAGGTTGAGTTGTGTAGGAGAGGATGAGAGGTATTCTGGTCTGTAGACTCAAACGTTGTTTCACTAATATAAACAATTAGTTTTATTGAAATATTAGTGAAAAATGGCAAATCAACATAATACTTGAGGAGAACATAGAAACAATACTTTAAATTTTGCTGCAGACCACATTTACAAGTCGCTCTAGGACGAAATCTTTCCACTTGAAATTTGTGTTGCTTCGACTGCAAATAGCCAGTGTACGAAAAAAATGTTTGGGTACGACCATCATTTGAACTTAAGTACAAACAAATTACAGAGAGTGACAAAATACTTAAAAATATTTTAACCTTTTGGTTTGCTTTTACAAGTGAAGTATTCATTTTGAAACAATTTTACAAAAAAAATTTCCTTTAATAAACTATTGTTGCAAAGCAGAAGCTGCAAAGCATATCACGATCACGATATCACTGAAAAACACACTGCCTTGTAATAAAAAAATACTCAATCCAATAATCATAACCAGTAAAAATTTTAAAACTGTGAAGACGCACCCAGCCAGAAAACCTTGCGTATATATATATCGTCCAAATCCAAAAACTGATTTATTCATTGGAGGATAATTTAGTATAGCTGTTGTATAATAAAAGGTTAAAAAACAATAGATATGTGAAGAAGCTTGGACTTCTTGCTTTTAAATGCCCTGACAAGACTTAATTGAAACAGGATCATCAACATAATGCTTTTATACGAATTATCGCCGCGCATATTACCTATACGACTTGTTTCTGTGCAACATCTTCAGTGCACAAGATACGACCTTTACGATTGAAAGGTACAACTGGATAAAGGTGCTTACGTGGTAAAGGATTTTTGTAAAACCACGGTAACAAATAAATCGTTTTTAACAGAAACAAACCATGTTTGCTTTGTATAGGCATAATGTTAATGTTCTAGTTTCAATTAAGTCTTTTATGACTTTTCAGTGCATTTTAAACCAAGAAGTCCAAGCATCTTTGCATACCTATTGTTTTTTTAACCAAACCTTTTATTTATTTTACACTTTTGAGGTTTAACAAGTAACGCGAAAAAAACGCTACATTTGTAAAGACGCCTTTGGAGGAACCTATAACTTTTAATCGGCGCGATGAGCTCGGTCTATTGGGGTATCCTAATTTTGAAGTAATATTTTGATGCATCATGTTTTTTTGCACTAAAAAACCCAATATTTGATTTAATGAACTAACTGGTGAAATTCCTAAACAACGGCTTATTCATTTATTTGAGCATCAGACAATAGGGCAAGGGCAATAACAACTTAAAACATTTATGTAGTCGTATAGTCTATTTATTTAATAAGTGAAGGTGGACATCCTAATTTAATAAGTATGTTGCATTTTGTATTCAACCTTTCTCATTCCTAACAAAACGCAGTTGGAGAGAAAAAATAGACTGTTTCTAGTAGTGTATTTTTTCAAATTTGAAATATTTCAAATATTTTTTATATTTCTGTATGTACATCATATGCATTTTTGATATGTTCATCCCAAGGTTGATTTATTGTAGCTGGCGAATCCTTCGAGGGCCCATCCTAATTTTTTTACGCGTTCACTTATTGTTGCAAAATTTGGATAAAATCGAGTAGAATTCGCGTAATTTTTCCTAATGCTAATTAAATGGTAACTAGCTGAGGTTTATGGTAGTAACAACGTCAAAAAGTTGTTGACTTTTGTGAATATTTCGAAAACTTAAAGGGTGATTGGACCATAAAAATTCATATAGGCGTGCCTTAAGGTGACATCAACTTTAAGCCTTTGAAGGCCGGGTTTCACCACGTGGTTCGGAAGATATTTGATAAAGTGTGAAAAGCATGCTATTGTAATTTTAAATACTGGCGTATGTTACATGCCAGCATATCTCTTTTCTAAGCATATTCACAAAAATACATTTGCGTTTCTTTAAAATACAAATAACAAAATATATTTCGCAGTTCACCAAAATACAAGTTCCAAAATACAAAATACATTTTTGCCCACGAAAATTCAAAATACTTAAATTGATCCCGAAAAATATGCAAATTATACCTTTAAGACAAAACCTGTGAAATTCGTTTGGTTTAGGATAAAAACATTTACACAACAGTTACATAACTCAATGATGAGTTGTTGGATTTTCAAAATACCAATCTGTATACAGTTTAAAATCGACCAACCTCAAGATACAAATTACAAAATACATTTTCAAATCAACCAACCTCAAAATACAAAATGCTTTTTTCTAACTTCAAAGTACAAAATAAATTTTAAAATTACCAAACTTCAAAGTACAGAATACAAAATACCAAAATGTATGTAAAATGTTATGGGTTTTGGGCAGCTCTGTTCAAAACGGACCGATGGGCATAAATATAATCATTTGCATATCCACCGGTCAATTCCGTGACTAAGTAGTACCCCTTGGTCTTCATGAGAGCTTTGAGTTCTTCGTCCGCTCCAGGGACCAATCTTATGTGGTCGAACTCAATAGACATTGTCCTAATAAGAATTTTCTCAAATGGTATTGTTTTAAGCACTGCAAGCTCCGCCCCTTCTACGTCCAGGCTAAAATAATCGATCGTACTCATATTGAGCGCCAAAACCAATGAAAATAGCGGGAAGCACTTGACAATAACTTCATTTTTCTCTGCTGCATTCCAGGCTTTGTCATGCGCGCTAACGCTTGCCACCTTGCTCCACGTGGACGTTTTCTTATTCTCTATGAATGTCACCTATGATAGGGTGTAGATTTTGTAATGTTTATATTTCAAAATTATCGATCTTAATATATTTTTTAATGCACATAAATCAATAATTTTAAAAAAATATTTTTCTGAATTTAAAAATGAATTTTAACATATTTTTAGAACTTTACTTCTTCAGGAAATCCAGAAGCCGATAAGCAAACGTTGCTTAGCCAACTTTTTCTCCTTTTTTGAATTAATTGAGCAAACGCCTTTGAATCTGGTTCGACTAAAAGTCCGGTCCAGCCAAAGTCGCGCTCTAGAACCAATGTAGTGGATAAAAATTCGCCATCATTTGCTCCCGCCTCAACAAAAATTCCATTGGTCTAGTAATATAATTGAAATATTTTTTTTGTTTATTTACTTCAATAAGCGATGTAAATAATACGTCAACTAAATAATTTACTACAAATTGCAAATACAAATTATTTCTCAAACCTTATTTTTAAGGAGCTTCAAAACTTCTAAGTGCTGTTTTTCATTCGCCGCCGGGTCGCCGATCGGATTAGTTAAATTGTACGGCACTGGCAAGGGTGAGCGCAAGTGATGACTTCGGATAATTTTCAAAAGATTTGGATCCGTTTGTGCAGTTAAATTTAATTTCGTGCTGATTATGAAATTGTGATTACTCTGTAAATATTTATCATTTGTCCATTTATGAGATCAACTTTATAAAAGTAAAATCAGATAATGATCCAATTTAGAATCTAGACACAGAGACAGAATAGACTGATGAGATGAAAAACCATAAAGATGATATGTAATAATATAGAAAAGAATAGATTTTACCTCAAAAGCTGTTAGTTTTGTACGTAACCAGATTAAATACATGCTTAGAATAATTACTAAGAACACAAATTTATATTTGTTGGTTATAATGCATGCAGTCCATTTATTACGTCTTGCCATTTTTTTTAAATTAGTATATTTTATAATTATAATTAATAATAATTCATAGTTATAAAATAATATTTAATTATTAAAATAATGTGGAGAGGAAATTAAAAATTAAACTAGCAATAAAGCCATCGCCGTGACGGCGATGGTTAGTGTCGTCCGGTCTAATCCGAAGTATTATTGTAATGCA
>JAQGAK010002568.1:0-19529 GCA_034696945.1 Lipothrix lubbocki
ACACAAAAATTCAAGTAGTACATGGGGCTGGAAATAAGTACTGTACTACCAAAATAAGTACGTCTGGCAGCATTATATACATGGAAGTGAATTTATCCGTACTTCAAGGATCCCTCCACATGATTCCTAACATCGAAATCTATCTACCACACTATCCACTAGCCACGAATGTGAGATGTTTGTAAAAACTGTATATAGGAAGTTAATGAATTTAATTATGTTGAATTTTTATAAATCAACTGATTTAATTGACTAATGATGATTTCACTGTGTACACTTCGACAAAATATTATATGTACTTTACGTTAAAAAAAGTATTATAGCTCAAACTTTAAATATTATTGTAATCGCGTATTCTCTGTTGTCCTTGCTTCAGGATTTTTATCTGTTCTGAGTTAATCTCTGATTGTTCTGAGTAAATCTTGGATTGTTCTGATTTACTCGTTGATTATTTTGGTTGAATCGTTGATTGTTCTGATTGAATTGCTGAATATTCTGATTTAATCGTTGGTTGTTCTGATTAAATCGTTGGCTGTTCTGGTTAAATCTTTGATTGTTTTGATTTAATCTTTGATTATTCTGGTCAAATCTTTGGTTGTTTTGATTTAATCTTTGATTATTCTGATTTACTCGTTGATTATTTTGGTTGAATCGTTGATTATTCTGATTGAATTGCTGATTGTTATGGTTGAATTGTTGATTATTTTGGTTGAATCGTTGATTATTCTGATTGACTCGTTCACCCATAACATGAACCCGGTTGTTTGTTTTTGTCATATTATTTTTCCGGTTTTGTGGCAGCTGCTTGTTTTTATGGCCAGATCTTTTTGCTGCTAGTTTGGCCTTTAGTTGATCAATCTGCTTCTGCCGTTTGTTCATGATCCAAATTCTCCGGTTTTTTAACTTGTCCAATTTCTCAAGGTGACGCCGACGCAAACTATCCATTTCTATAGGTGTCCGACGGAAACTTTCTAGTCTCTTAAAGGGAAACCAAATGAAATAATGTTAGTCTATGATTAAATTCAAATTAAATTTAGGCATAAAAATATATAGAAGTTTTATCAGGAATTTTAGTAATTTAAATATTTAAGACTTCGCTGATTACATTTACAAAGGTATCGACAACTTCCCACCATGAATGTCTTCGAGGCGGCTGCGTTACCCTAATTGCCGTGGGTTGCTTGAACTGATTGACGCCGGGGTTGACATAGTTATAGTTGTAACATTCCCCCGGATTTGCTTGCATCACCGATAGATAAATCCCAAGGAAGATGTGTAAATTCATTGTGGGTCATGTCATGGGCAGGGGTCGCTGCGTCAGTATTTGTGTCTTTAACAGCATCGACGATAACTTCTTGTTGGAATGCAAACTATACCACTATGAATGTATTGGTGTTTACCCGCAAGCAACAATGCAACTCACAGAGACAGAAATTTAAATTGTTAAAATCTTAAAAAATCCACAGAATGAAAAAATATTACAAAAAGGATAACCCGACATTGCTCCTCCCTCACAATTCAAAATCTTACAAACAAATCACCCGTCACGTGGTCACTCAACTTTTCCTATCCGATTTCGACTTGACCGACTCGACAAGTTCCGTTCATACTCCCAGTTTCTTTCAGTCAACGCTCTACGTTCTACCGACTCTTTGGTTAGGTTCGGTGGTCGGTCTTCGGTGGATTCTACGTTTCACCTTTCACCTCAATGGGCACGAACTCAGTCCTGCATTTAAAATATAAATACAAATATGAAAACATGAAATCTGTTTATAAATTTAAGAAGCTGGCAATTTCTATTATTTGTGACCTTTTTGCCTTACAAACTTTAATTATTATTATAACGATTTCCGGTGAAACTGGTGCTGACATTGCGGAACATAATAGAAAATCTATGTTTACTACGAAATTGTGCCCTACAGATGTGAAAAGCTTGAGCATTCTTAAAGATTTGTATTACCCACAGTGCCAGAAGTATTATTTCGGTGAGGACGATGAAAGAAACAAGAATGAAAGTCGTCACTTTGAATTTTACCTATATGAGACACCCGTGGAAGGATGGTATCGGTTGGTCGTTAAAACAACTTGGAACTCGCTCGGCCTGAAGACGTTTGGTATAACCGCAATCACGGAAAATCACCATTATGTTGGCGATTATTCATTGAAATGGCCTTGCCCGGTTCCAGTGGAACAAATTAATCAAGATTGGGTAGACGTTTCCAGAAACTGTTTGACCTCGACGACGTTAGAAAGCCCTGCCCTTTTTCCAGAACACAATCGACTTGGAGTGAAGGCAAATATATTATTATTGTAATTGTAATGTACAATCAAATTGTTCGTCGTTTTTTCGTTGTTTACGGTGTGCACTTTGGGATAATTTGTTTTTGATATATTGAATCTAAAATAAACTATTTTGAAACTTATGATAATGAATTTACTCCTGTAACAGGCGCCCCAAGGAAGACTGGGATTGTTTCGTTTACGGAAGTTTTCTAAAACCAGATCGATATCAACGAATGTCCCTCACATTGCTGAATTTGAAGTTAATTTTCGATTTACCATGGGGGATGCTAATGACCAGAGAGTGTCAAACCGATTAAATTTCGTGTAAATGCACTTACTGTAAATGGTAATAAATTATTGTACTCGAAAGATTTCAATATACAATGATTACATTGTAGTATATTCGCCATTGAACGTGAATCTTCAGAGTACTTGTCCTCATGGAATAATCAATGCTACATCAATCACTGGTCGCCAGTTTATTCCTTGGGAGTGCCCCGATCCCGGAGTCGACAATTCGATTGTCAGGATTTGGCTAACACAGTGAGTTTGAGAAACTTCCATGACTATCCCCGCCATGCACCCATTTTTCAGAAATCATTTGTCATGCCAAGATCTTTAAAACACTGGAACTACTTTGGTGACCCCTCCGCTCTTTTTCAAGCATCAAAACGTAACGGCTAACGCAGTTGCTTTAAATAACTATAGACAATAACTTGTTAAAATTCCGAAGAGTGAGTAATCATTAAAGTTAATGTTGTATGCAGGTAGAGTGCGCCGCCAAGAAAATAAACTCAAAGTAGAAGGAAGTACAAATAAGATTGAATTAGATAGAGAAACCTGCAAAGCCGGAGATAAAAATATCTTGTCCTACATTCCTTTACCGTTGTGTACATGGTATTATGAAGCCACTAAAAGGGATCTCAACATCTTTCTAGCTAAAATGGTCTCTCCAAGTACAGACAAATATCTTTTTCGGCTACAACTTACTGCTACTGCCGGTGAAGGAATCAAAGCGTTAATCATTTCTGCACTGACCGTCAGCAGACATTTCGTCGGTAGATTCAGTTTGAATGACCCTTGTCAAACCCCTTCATATGAGCACATGTCACAGCAATCAGCTCTGTGCTCGAGCCAGCCCATTAACGCTAACAATGACTTCGTTCAGAAAATCGATGTGAAAGTAAAATTAAAATAATCATTCTTAGCACAATTATTTGCGTAAAAATCACAATAATTTCGCTCTCTTTCAGAATTTGAAACCTTGGCTTGGCATTTTTACCACTAAAAAGGGTAAAGAACTTAAAGGTGCAGAAAGTTTGATTCTAAACTTTGAACTTGGCCAATTTGACCAGATTGTGCTTGGAAAGACAGCAAGTGGTGACTTTGATCCAAAGAGAAACAAATTCGTCTTTTTGTAAGAGCATTGATCTAAACTGCCTGGCAAAGATTTACTATATTATAACTGATCCATGCTCACAATATGTCCTTCAACAGTGTCAGCCTTCAGGAATGGAATAATAATCCAACAAATAGTAAACCCGGAGGAGCTGATTGTCTTTTCAACATTCCCTCGGAGATTTACTCTGTTGTCGGGAAGCCAAAAGAAGGAATCAAATGTGAGGATAAGAAAGTACTGAAATTTATTGACAATATTCCAAATACGCCGTACGATGGTACGATTTCATTGAAGACCAGTCCACCGAGTTTTACCACCACCACTCCTCGTACCACTACAACTACCACGAAGAAGTCTGACGACGTCAAGAAAACAACATTGACGACTACCACCAAAACAACCCCGACGACAAAGAAAGCATTCCCATTTATTACTGTCAAGCCAGTTATCAAGGATCCTAACGCTGTTCTTCCCCCTTTTAAACGTCGTACGAAATTTTATTACAATTATTTTGACTTGTAGTAAATATTTAACAGCCATTATTTAGCTTAGCAGAAAAAGGACGTCAAATATACTATGTCACTATTAATATTTAGTGTAAAATAATTCTTCTTCGTTTCTAGCTGAAGATCCAGGCTATAGTGACGACAGTGCAAAAACAGAAAAGCCTTCGGAGGTGACCACAGAATATTTAAAGCTTCCTTTTTATTCTATGTTTATATTTTCGATCCAAGCACCGAATGTTCAGTATGCCGAATTTCGTATTTTATTTTTTAATAGCAGAAATAAGGGTTGATAATTTGATTAAATTTTTTATTGAGATTGCAGAGTATTGAAATGAAACCCGATCGATTCTACATTGGGTGTGGTAAAAAGAAAGGATGCATTGGCGATCCACCAGGTTGCCTCTCTACGAAGAGCTGCAGCTCCGTGGTTACGTATGGAGAAGATGATGAGCACGTCAAGTTTGAGGTGATGGGAAGATCTGGCAAGTACGTTGCAGTCGGACTATCTTGGGATAAATATATGGTAATCATTGTATGATTCATATTTTGTTTTGACGTCATTTCAATCAATACTCTACGTTTGGCTAATTACATACTTTTACGTTCTAATTGAATTCATTGCGCATCAAGGGAAATGACAGTGTCGTGGAATGTGTCCGTGAATACCGCGTGGAAATCAATGCTTACATCTCTTGGAATTTTCCTAGGCATAGGAATGTGCGAGAGGTATAGTTGCCAGTTTTTGATAATAAAAACTTGATGATTCATGAAACATGATTCTATTTTGTATAAAATAATTTGCTAAACTAATGGGCTAATATTAGGATGATCAAAGTGCAATCGATAAAGTTCGAGGAAGTTACGTAGACGGTTACATTCTGTGTGAATTTAGGAGAATACGAAGGTCTATTCATCACGATAAAAAGTTTGACTTGAGCAAGGATCAGTTCTATGTTTTACATGCTCGAGGAAACACTGCTGGAGAAGGAAAATTCAGTGTGTAAAACATTGTTGCATTTCCAGCTTTTTTGCTGTTATTTTTATTTCAATATTCTTTTAATACGAAATATTAAAAATTAAATAATTTTACCGTGTGGTGCAGGCAACATTGGGTATCATGGTGAGGGATCTTCTTCTACCAGCAAAAAATATAATTTACATACAAGATTCCGAGTAAGTTATTTTAAATTCTTTATTGACATCATTTGTTTACCTTGTCAAAGATGTAATATAAACATTATTATTAAAAGCCAAAGTGTAATAAATTACAAACTTGTATTGTTTCTTTAATGACACGTTCTAATGTTGAAAAAAACTAGAAAACCGCGTTTCGGATTATTGCTGACAGGATTCATGGCTCACTGATGATAGTCGCATGGATGTTCTTGCTTCCCTTGTCTGCATTTATTGCGCGGTATTACAAGGAAACGTACAAAAACCATACTGTGTTAGGTTACACCATCTGGTACGCTGTAAGTGAAAAGTTGGAGAGTTTAAAGCAATCTTTAATAATTAACGAATCCGTTTAATATTTTCCTGTGTACATTAATTTACAATAAAAATCAATATTACAGTGGCATGTTGTAATCGCTTGGCTCGGTGTAATGGCCACTTTCCTAGCCATGGTCTGCTCCGTCGTAGGCATGGAACTTTGGAATTCTGGCTGGGATTACTTCTCTCGCTACCAGATTACTTTCCACTGCAAGGCCGGAATAGCCCTGGCGGGCTTGTGCTTTCTGAAACCTTTTACTGGTTACGCTATCAAACGGATTAATCGGTCGAAAAGATGTCAAATTATGAATTACATACATGCCATATGTGGACAAGTGTCCTTCTGGTTGGCAAGTGAGTATTGCCGTTTTTTATTTTCGATAGCAAACACTTTGGTAATAATTTATTGTTGACTCCTACGGAAATAATTGGTTATTACTCCATGTTTTATGCTATAGTTGTCATTATATACCGGACAACAGGAATGGAAGGAGGTCTTCCGTGCTCTGGCAAATCTCTAGTTATTGCGTGGATCGTAATTAAGCTCACATTTTTTCTTGCTATGTCGGTTCGTTTCAAACATTTTACATTAAAATTATATGTAGTACTTAACTTACAATCAATCAGTACATTATGAGGGCCTCATGCCTGACGCTTTTAGTTTTTCTAGTTGTAAATTATTATAGTCTTACGTCTTACACGATTCTTCCAGTATTTAGTTTGCTACGTGGATTTTGTTCATGGAGAACGTATTTCCAGAGCGTACAACATATTATTGTTGCGAACAGCGCCTCATCCACCGTTTGAGGATGTCACAGTACGTTTTTTTCGTTATCTTATCCATAACACATTAACACTTCGTATGATCCATAACAACCAATTTGATTATTTCCCCCATTTTTATGCTTAACAAGTTCTACTTATTAACTGTGACAATAATGATATTGACATATTGGTACTGGAATGTATTATTAATTATTAAGTGTTGTGTATTTGTATATTTTATATTTAGTGTTAATTATTTGAACATATCATTCATATTAGTTAATGAATTTTAGCAGTATTTGATCATTATTCACCATTTGATCACCGTGTAATGTTACAGTAGGTGGATGTTTGTATTGCTACAAATTTCTGCTGCGTAACTTTTAAAAATAAATACATGTACAGTCTTTAATAATTATAATTCTTAGGGCTCGCCGATTCGGAAGTTCTTCTTGTGTCTCTACATTTGCACTTTCGGTACGCTAACGACCGCTGCAATCGCCCTGTTCCTTTCGAGCGAGGGATGCGTGGAGGAAAATATAGATTATTGAGTTTTTAATTAAAACGGTTTAAATAGTTAACCCAGAAATTAAATTATTTTTCTTTGTATTAATTTATTAATAATAATAATGAGTTTATTACGATCGATTTAGCATAAGCCCTTACAATCGGTTCATTCAATTTCCATATTATCATAGGTACTTAGGTTTAATTTATTAATGATAAATACATGTGTTGTTTGGATATAAATTTTACATGCTCTCACTAATATTTTAATTCAATTATTATGCATAACAGGTTTATTTATACATTCGTTAAAATGGAAAATAATATTGACAAATAATAACGTGTGCCGCTTAATTATTCTAAATTTAGTGCTATAAATTTCCAACATTACTAACTTATTGAAATAGATTATTATGAATAATTTCGTAGATTTGTTCCAGTTTTGGAACTCTTACTTGGATTATTATGCTGGTTATTTTGCTGTTGTTTTTGTTTGGTGGGTAATAAACGTTTAGCCAGGAACTGGATGGATGGATGGATGCACGGATAATTTCACGCGTGCAGACCATCTGCGCCAGAGAGATGGACGATGATAAAACACGCGAAAGTCTTTAGATCTCGACGAAAAGACCGCGGCGGGAAATTTCGAAAATGTGAAATAAGGTTTGTCAATAAGAAGAAGAAGAGAGCAGAACGGACTGATTAAGATTCACAAGTCTTGTTTGTTAATCAGATCAGAACTAAACCCAAGGGTTGTGTTGTGGTTAAATGTGGTTTGTGGTGTGTTAATTGCTTGTTGATAAAGCATGTCTAACGTTTACACACTGTCGTGTTGTGGCGTGTTTTTTATTTTTATATTTATTTAAAGTATTTAGCTGATTTCTGATCTGTGAAGTTAGTCAGTCTCACTCCCCACCCCCAGAAGGAGAGATCATGGCAGCTATGTCAGAATCGCTGCACTCCATCGCCAATGTTCTCTGGCTGAGTCAATCCAAGCCATTGCAAACATTTGTGGGTACGTAAACGTAAAGCTGTTTACATTAAAAATTAGATTATTTAATTGGAATTAATTTTGTCTTGTATTCACTATTGTTGATGGACGTATTTTGTAATTTTTAATTCTAAATATTTTGCAAATAGAACGAAAATTATGATGAACGTATTTGTGTATTAGGAAAATGTTGAAATGATTCATGTGGAATTGTGTGTATTTATTGTAGAAAAGTATTTACAAATGTTTCTTGGAAAATGCGTTAATATTATTGTTTTTATTATGTTGATTCGTAGAAATGTGGTACCACATTTTCCTTTGGGCCTTCTTCTCCTCCGTTTTTATACATACCATCGCGGCTTTGATAGCATTTGCAACCCTTCGTAAACATAGAATAGGAAGGTGAGCAAAGCGTGTTTGTGTTTTTGTAAATCGTAATATTCCATATATAATCACAAAATAAATATTTATTTTTGTAGTTTGAATCGGAAGGTATTTATTATTGTACTTGCTGCTGTAATCAGTTACCTTGGAATTTCTAGAAGGTCACTCATTTATTGTATATTCCGATTTGATTTGCAAATAATCATAATTGTTTACGTTCCAGATTCTTTCCGATTCTGGTGTTTTTGATGGGGATACTGACACCAGGAACATCCGGGATGGTCATGAGCGCCACAATCTCATTTGTCTACAGAGCCAGCACCCTTACTTTAGTTCCATTCTACGCATTCCTCTACGGGACAGGCCAAACATTATTGTTTGCACTCTTCTCATTTACAAGAATCCTTGCAACATTGTAGCAACGGCGACTGATGGTTGCTTCTGCAAATTAAAATAATGATAATTATTTTATTTTATATTTAATATATTGTAGCTCTAGTCATCAGCGGTGTCAGCAATGATTGCATATCTGATAAAGTCTTCCTTAATTCAAAATGGAAGTGGTCTATAATTTTTTCCCAGTGTTTGTAGAGGTTGTAGTAACAACAATAATACCACCTATATATTTATTTACATGAAGAGTTGATGCGAGTCATCCTCAATTTTTTATCGATTGCATGCTCAGAAGTTCACGAACTCTGACTGAAAAACGTTTTCGAATGGGGTATGTTGGTGTTGATAAAGTTGTTATCAGGACTAAAGGTCACAACTGATAGCATCACGCTGCCTATCAAATCTTTTCTTTCATCTTTCTTATGAACTGACCTTTACTATTTAATGTTTAATAATGCCCATAGATTTGTTCACGAAGAATTATTAGCGTTCCTGGAAAATGTCATAACGTTGTTAATAAACCCGTAAGATACTCTATGTACAACCAACATGTGGTACTCATTGTCAAAGGTGTTTATTTATATATTACTGCCGCAGCAGTTAAATAACTTTATGCTTCTCAAGGCATCCAACGAGTTGCCATATAATAATGTTTTAGTGTAGTTAGTTGTCTTCGGGACATTAAATTTGAAAAATTCAGAGTAAAGGGAAAAATAAATTTCACTGCCACCTATTACATCTTCGCTACAGCTGGGGAATCGGATAAATTATTTGCACTTATAGATTATTTAAAAATTCAACCACACCACGTATTATTCAAAATTCAGCCATCATGAAATTAGCATTTGCACTAATTATTAATGACTAATTATCAAAATTTTAGTAAAAAATAATGATTAATCACAACCATATGTAATTTTTTCAACCATTTACGATAAAAAATTCATTTAAAATTCCCAAGTGACGTAAATTATTGATTTAAATTAAGTAAAAAATAATGGATTCCAAAAAATCGTCATTTAGCAGCAGTAAAACTGATTCTTATCCTGACCACATCACGGACGCAAAAGTCGCACAACGCAATACCGAAGGGATTACCAAAGATGGAGCACAATCTGAAGTCGATGTCGACGATACTTCCGAAGAAGAGCCTGAAGACTCTAGTAGTGAGGAAGAGACGACAAAACCTGAATTCATGGAACGGAAGTTAGAATTTAGAAATAAAATCTTTGCAAAGTTTATGAAAATAATTGCAAGGAAATTGGACTGATGTTAGGCTCCTTAAATAAAATAGGGACCGAATTATTAAGGAACACCAAAACAAGAGTTATCTCTGCTATGCTGTTCGGCATCACGGTGCCAAGAGAATGAAGTCTTTCCAAGGCCGGAACTCTTCTCAATATGGTGCTCGACCGCAGTACACGAACAGAAACAGTAGAGGTCGACAGCAGCAGCGCTTCCAAAACCAACCCAATTACAACCAGAACGTTCAGCAGGATAACTGTCCTAATTTTTGCTATCCAATGGCCGACAACTGCCAGCAAGAGACAAATTATTGTTTCCAGGAAAATCCCTGCCAACCCCCACAGTCTTGTAATTTAGGCGGGAGCTGTCCAACAGAGTGCTGCTTTGTTTCCGATTGTCCGCCCCAATGTTGCCCACAACCCCAACCAGCTTGCTATTGTTACCCTGCTGGAGCCGAAGCTAAATTGATATCTCACCAGACATTCTGCTGTCCAGATGGGGGTTGCTACCAGCCCAATTGTACAGTCGTACAACAGCCTGGTTGTTGCAATTCTTGTGCCGCGCAGTGTGGTGGCGGCAACTACGTAGTAACTCCTCAAGTTACTTGTTCTCCTCCTACCTGCTGCCAAATCAATCCTTGTTGCTGTCCGCAAAATTCATGCTGCTGTTCAGTATCTCCATGCTGCTGTCCACCGCCTCAGTCTTGTTGTTGCCCAGCGCCATCTCAATGTTGTTCAGTACAGCCGCCATGTTGTTCCGCACCTCCACCATGTTGTTACCCAGCACCAGGACCTTGCTTTGATCAACAACAATGCTGTGCACCACCCCCAAATTATCCAGCACCTCCTTCCTGTTGTAATCCTTGCTGTGATCAGGAACCATGTTGTCCCGCACCTCCACCATTTTGTAATCCCTGCTGTGATCCATTGATATGTTGTCCACCTCAACAGTGCTGCCCGCCTCAACAATGTTGCCCACCTCAACCATGTTGTCCACCTCAACAATGCTGTCCACCTCAACAATGTTGCCCACCCCCACAGTGCTGTAATCCTTGCTGTCCACCAAACCCTTGTTGTTCAGATCTGGTTGTCAAAATTGACGAAGGTTGCTGCTGTCCACCTCAAAATCCCTGCCAAACAAGCTGCAGATCATGCAACTGCCCCACTGTTCAACTCTGTTGTGGTCCCGTTACCAGTTGCCAATTACCACCTTGCCCTCCCCGTTGCTGCTGTCGAAATCCCTGCTGCGGCACTTGCAGTAATTGCCAACCTAACTGCTGTCAGCCTTGCTGTTGTCCAAATAATTGCTCGCCATGTTGCCCAAACGACTGCTGTCCGTCTGGTTGCTGCCAACCTTGTTGTTCAGAGTGTCCCTGCAGACCTCCTGGTACAAATATATTGCCAAAATACAAAATATGCATATCTAATAGATATCTTTATGTACATACATACATGTGCAATAATATTATATTTTTATATATTATATTTTATATATATATTATTATTTTATATTATATATCTTTTTTTAATATACTCTCTATATTGTATATGTTACACCCTTGGACCTTCAGGCTGGTACGTCTCGGGCTACCAACCCGTCGCCTTTTACAATTGCCTCGTGGGTTATAGCTGCACTTTTGAGATGCGCAAGAAGAAAACAATCGTCCGGCAGAACGTTTCCAGTCGTGGTGGTGGTGGGGAAAACGGTGAGAAGGGCAAGAGAACTTCCTCATCAACCGGCGATTTCGGTGAAGATCCTGACAACGCTGATTATGGGGAATCCGGAAGCGGAGGCGGCGGAGGGTCTGACAAAGATGAAGCGGATGATGTTGATGCCACTGGGAAAGGCTCTTCCAGCAAGCAAAAAACAATTACTTGTATAGTTAATTGCAATAGACGAACTACTTCACAGTGCAATGCTTGTTACCCTTCTAACTGTATGCCCCGAAAATGCACATCGTTTACTGGGCGGAGGGATAATTGTAATAATTATTATTTTTAATTAAGCAAAATTATGAAAATGCTGTTTCAAATTATTATTATTATCTAAAAAAATAATAATGTAATATTACATTATTTGACATTATTTTATTAAATGCGTTTGATTCCTCGTACAAATATTAATTTAAATTTATTTTCTTCCTGGCAAAAAATAATCGCATCATTAAATAATTCAATAAAAGCAATTAAGTAAGGCAATTTATTATTATGGATTTTTAAACGTTTAGGTTTAATTTTAAGCGATTTTAATTATACTTTCCTTCACCTCGACCTAATGTGACTAAAGCTTTGATGGTTCAAGAAATCCTTTGTGGCGGTAACATTCAAAGTAATTTAATTACCGTGAATGAACATGGATTTACAGTTTTTACAGTAACTTCACACGTTAGTGTTACTGTTACTTTTTTTTCCTTTTTGCATGCTAGACTACTCTGCTAGGAAGTAGAGACCTGTGGTTTTTTATTTTTATTTTTTTAAAATATTAGTGTAGTTTACCTATATACTTAAGTATTTAAAATTTTAAGTATGATTAAATTTAACACGAATACCAAACGTGCCTGGTAGGAAGGACATATAATGGATATGGAAGCTTTGAAAGCGGAAATTGACAGGTTGACCCGTGAACTAGATGAAACTCAAAGTGAGAAAGTTCAAGCAGCAAAATATGGCATGGGATTACTGGAAGAGAATTCAAAATTATCCCAGCGCTGCACGGAGCTCGAAGAATTATATGACCTTACCAAAAATGAGCTACAATTGACCAAAAGTGCACTGGGGAAAGTCTACGAAACTCATAAGATCACCGAGATCTCCGGGATTCAACATGAAGAACATCTCCTGTCTGAAAGTGCGGCCCTGGAGAGTTCATTAAATTCACAGATTCTAGATCTGGAGGGTGAGATTCGGCTTAACAAGCAAGAACAGGGTGAGTAAAAGCTCTTGACTGACCTTTCTTGAAATATAGAAAGCCAAAAGTAATGAAAGGAAAAGATTAATCAAATAAATAAAATTATAATAAATTATTTAATAAATAAAAAAATTTTTTTATTCAAATATTTTATTTGATTAAATATTGCAGGTCGCCTCAAAGATGAGAAAGAACAGTTACTCTCGGACACAGTTGACCTCCAAAAAGAAGCGGAAGCTTTGACCGGAGAAAAGCAAAGCTTAAAGAAAGAATTGAAGGAAATGAAGGTTCGGGAAGGACGTCTTATTAAAGATTGTTCTGAACTCGAAGAAGAAAATACATCTTTGCAAAAACAAGTTTCGTCTCTGAGGTCGTCCCAAATCGAATTCGAAGGAGCAAAACATGAGATTCGTAGGTTAATGGAGTCCACACTGGAGCTTCAGCAGCAGGTTGATGAATTAGCAACCCTGAAGAAGCTGGCTGAAAAACAAATGGAAGAGGCCTTTGAAGCTTTGCAAAATGAGCGAGAGAATAGATATGCGCTGAAAAAAGAGCTTGATTCTAAAATAAATTCGGAGTCTCTAATGAACTTGTCCAATCTGGCACTGTCACTGAGAGGTAATTATCTACATCATCATGGTTGTACTTGTTAAATACTTAAAGGATAACAATATTTAAAGGTAAATTACATAAAGTTTGCACTGAACATTGAAAATATAAAAACATTAAAATATTATAGGAACCATGGAAGGAAACGATCACGCTACCACGGATAGCGACGAAGAGATTCCTGAATCCGTGGACGACACTCGAAATCAAGAAAAGCATTTGG
The DNA here is from genome assembly GCA_034696945.1 of Lipothrix lubbocki. Classification (NCBI taxonomy): domain Eukaryota; kingdom Metazoa; phylum Arthropoda; class Collembola; order Symphypleona; family Sminthuridae; genus Lipothrix; species Lipothrix lubbocki. The sequence continues at coordinate 13,704 of JAQGAK010002568.1, forward strand.
ACTTGTTCAGTGAAATTCACTTGAATAAAATGAAAAAATTGGAAAAACAGGTAGAGGCAGTTGAGTCCGAGAGGAATTTGCTTGCTAGGAGCTTGAAAGAGATTCAGGATCAAGTGGAAAGGGGTAAAGGGCAAGTATCAGCCCTTCAGGCCGCAGTTACCACTATTGTGTCCCATGTTGACGCTCTGCATTCTGTGAAAACCAAAACTAGTCAACGACTTGCTTTAATACAGTCGGAACCACGGGTGAGCTAAATATAATCTAACAATCATAAACAAAATAATGGCATGAACAATTTTTATTTTCGGGTTAGATCATAATAAATGTATTGTTGTTTGTTAATTAATTTCACCAGAATACTTTATACCAAGGGTGGTTCAATGTTTCCACAAAAGAAATTGATGAATTGAAACAAGCCCTTGCAGCTGTTGACAAATCCGACGGAGCTCTCATATCTGACGTGGCAGCGACTCTTAAGGCGGAAATGACCAACTTGAAGGACAAAGTAAATATTGAAGAATTATACTAAATTGTATATGTAATATTATTACATTTATTATTAAATGAGTTTGACACGCAATTTTGCGATTTTTGTAGCTCCTGTCATGTGAGACCAAGCTGGAGGAGATGGAGATTGAATTAAAATCCATGGACGATTCAGCAGTGGATGCACATAAAACGATTGATAGCACTCAAGCTGATTTGAATTGCATTTCGGAGGAATTGGCTGCCCTTTACTACCAAGTTTGCACTGTGCAAGGAGTGGTTCCTCAACGTGTCATGCTCGACCACATGAACGATAGGCAACTTGGTAAACTTGGAATATATTTAGATATACTGAATTTAGTCAAATGTTCAAATGACATGTTACTTACAGTTGGTTAATGTATAATTATTTGGTTGGCCTACTTTAGCTCAAAAACCTGAAGGAAAAGGTTGTTCTACATCTACAGTTTTTAAAGAAAGTAGCCAGTTGCTAGGGCTTCTTGGAAGGCTAAAATCAAAATCGTCATCCAGTAGTAGTACCAACAACTGGGAAGGCGAAGTCACATTTGCCCGTCAGGTAGAAACCTTAGCAGATCAGGTAAGAAGGAATTTATGTACTATGTATTATGTATGGATGAGTGTGTATAAGTAATAACTATTATAAACGTAAAAATATTCTTTTAATTTTCCGTAACCAGCCTTATTAAGTATCGTTGTACATTTTTGTAGGTAAAAATACTGCGCGATAACGTGATGGCGGCTGTGGCGATTGCAGGCAAGTACCTCATTATTCTCGTTATTTTTTTATTTAAAATATTTTAGTTTTAGTATATTGTACAGAAAATTAATAAACAACACTGGGAATAATTTACAGGTACGGCAGCAGAACGGGAATCAGAAAGTATTGGAGTACCTACATTGGATGAGTTGCAGAATCAAATATGCGAATATCGCTCTATGGTCGAGGCAAAAACTGAGCAAAACGCAACTCTTCGCAGTGTCCTCAAGGCAAATAAATTGGCTGCAGAGAAAGCCTTGTCGAATCTCAAAGCTAAGTACGAGTCGGAAAAAACGATTATATCTGAAACAATGCTGAAACTCAGGAATGAACTCAGGTTATTGAAGGAGGACGCAGCTACATTTTCAAGTAAGAATAACTTTTGCATTGTATAATTTTTCTTGGCTCATGACGTTAACCAATGTGATACTAATTTTTTAATCCATGTCAGGTTTACGAGCAATGTTTGCTGCACGTTGTGAGGAATACGCCACACAAGTAGATGAACTTCAACGCCAGTTAAATGCTGCTGAAGAAGAAAAGAAAACTTTGAACCAGCTCCTCAAATTAGCTGTACATCAAAAGCTTGAGCTTAATCAACGTCTCGAAGCTATTGAATTGGACCGAGAAATGAAAATCCATTCAAGACGACATCCACCCAGTCGGCCTGGCACTGGACCAAATAATGGACCCCGTTCTGGGGGATTCGGTAGCCCTCGCCACCAGTCCAGCAGATGACCACGTAAATATCGTGCAAAGTGGTTACCGTTAATAATTAAATATTATAATTAATTATTATAATATAGACTTCACACTAACCTCACAGATTTTACTCAATTTTTCAAAAACACTAAATTTTATTTATTGCTTTGTAACACCCAGCGGTTTGGGAATTTCACAGAATCGCCCGTTTGGGATTTCTCGCTGATTTAACTAATTTTTTAATTTAATTTATCGCTTTATGTTTTGACTATTTTTTGCACGAGACCAAACTGGTATAGAATGTAAGCACAAATTAGTGTAATGTAATTAATTGTGGTGATTGCACCGGGATGTGAAACCACATGTGTACTTAAAAGTGACTTATTGTAACTACAGCTCAGCTTTGCTGTAAGCCTTATTGACGGATGCAATGACAGTGCCTGAGAGAAACAATGATTTTATTGAATTATACAAATACTATATCATATACATAGAAAATGTTAATAATTAATTATATTACACAATATTTCATCCATTTAATGTTAACCGTGACTGCTCAGCGTTGATCTGATTTTTTAAGTCTATGACAATATTGACTATTATTGTTAAAACGGAAAACGGTTGTGGAAATCAAAATGTTCACGAATGCCTTTAATACTTTAAATGTATTATCAAACAAGAAAATTGTCCGTCCTCATCGTATTGTTAAATTGCATAATAATTCTATTATTGAAATCAGTCGCAGATGACTGCCTAAGAACGCATACCAAAGATGCACTACAGGTTGAGTATTATTATTATCAATATATGTAGTTTTTTGAATAATGTTGTTACTGTATTTATATATTACTTTATAAGAGTATCAAGAGTTTTTAATTATTTATAATTTGCAGCTAAAACTTACAATATTAGCTTGTTATATGTATGTAACGAAGTTACATATAGTCATCAGAAACCTTATACAATATAATATTATGTAGTTGAGCTTGATTTTAGCTCAAATAAAGTATCGAGTAAATGTAGATACTGTCATGTAACTAGGGGTGGCGTTTTTGCCCCGCTCTTCCTGTCTGTTATTAATACTAAATGAATCAAAACTACTATTGTTTCGACATGAATGTAAAATCAACCTGTGTCTCCACAAAAATGATATAGTGATATACTACGTCAGACAAGGTTATCGATTGAATTTTTAGTGCAATAAAGGAATGTTAACTCTGTTTTAGCTCTATTTGTGTGGTTTTATCTTTTTTTGGTCTGTGCAATCAGAGCGAGTAAATGAACCAAACACTTTGCGCATAATTAACTATTCCTCCAAAATATTTACTACGTATATGTATCAATTATTAAGAACATCAAAACGAGGAACAATATTATTCATTTCATAGCAGAAACCAATAGGAAAGTAATAAATCCAGAAACATTTGCTAATGTAATAGTTTATAATTTTATTTTTAATTTATAATTATTATTTAATACTCATTAAAGATCTTATTGGAAGTTAAAAAACTGGACAACGCGATCATTTAGTGGCTGTGTAGGCCGGAAGTTGTCACTCATTTGATGTTGCTTTTTTGTTTGAATTTTTCTGAAGACTTCCAGCTGTAAAAAATCAATCACGTTCATTATAAATACATTTGTCTAGAACATTATAATGTGAATAACAATAATAATCAATACATCCTTCCTTGAATTAACTATTAACAAATCCGACTGACCTGCTTCTTGGAAATCTTCACCGGCTCTTTCAGAATATGCCAGAGAACGCTTTCAGCACATTTGGGCACAGTCAGGGACCCTCTGTACCGATAGAACGCATCCTTTGAGGGCAAAAGTGAGTGGAGATTAATCTCTCGGTCTGCCCTGAGGTAACCTTTGGTGTCTGTTAAAGCCTTCGATTCTACTTCGTCAACCAGAGACTCGTAAGCCGGGTTTTTACGTCTGTCGCCCTGTTTTTACATATATAAAATAAATAAATTGTTAAACAAAATATAAATATTAATTCATAAGTTAATTAATATAATAATAATGTCGTATGACAAGTCAAAATTTTGATTGACCTCAATAAAAACTGCGAGAACTGCCACAGCCGAATCTCCACCACTTGCCAAGGCATGTTCCAGACTGTCGAAAGTTGAACGATAGTGGACCAAGTGCATTTCCATGCAGTAACTACAAAAGAGAATAAAATAAAAACAACATAGATTAAAAATCCTACTGTATGCAAGTCAATCAACTAAAAGTTATTGGGTAAATAATAAAATAAAACAGTACGATTTCCCATCAACAGTATGTTCGGATCCCTGGCCATGTGCTGATCCCCAATGGAAATGAAGATGGGAAAAATAATATTTGAGGTCCAAATCCTCAATCAAGAATTTTAAATCCGACGTCGCATCTTTGCTTAATTGAATCACGACTAAAATAAATGAATAATTAATGTAACAAAACTCCATAGCAGGATACTTACATAAGTATTGAATTAAATTATTAAATTAAGTATAAAATTGTCATTTAAACATTTTTTATAACATTATATTGTTATAGTTATTTTTAATTTCTATAGCCTATTATTTAGTTAATACCTGAATGCCCGTGGTTCCCAATATAAAAAGCCTTTTGGGATTTACTGTAATTATCACTGAAGACCAGAGGATTTGCTGATGATTTTGCTTTGCTAACGGCCGATGTTTGAATATCAATCGGAGATTGCTTCCTGCCCTCAGCACATTGTCCGTCCCAATGTTTTGGACCTTTGAAGATTAAATTATGTTTCGGAGTTATTAATTTCGCAATGTCAGAATGAATTGCAATAAACTGAATAACTTTAAGTATACCCCAACCTTACCACAATCTTCGCCCGCTTCCTCGTCGTTGTAGCAAAATTCTCCTTCATAAGGACGTCTGAAAGGGTCAAGGGGTAGACGGGGAAGGAAGTCTGCAATGGCTCCAATGTCTCCGGAAAGAATTTTGTTCACCAATCCGGATTTCTCAGCATTGCCCAGAAGTCCTGGAAAAGTTGAAAATTTGGGTACAGAATCGTTGAGCATATATATTCTGAACACTATGTTTCTTAAGTATGAATATTAAAATTACCAGTTGTGACACCACCCAAATTCCTTGATATCTTGCCCACATTGCCCAGGCCGCCAAATAACTGTGCACCTCCATGGGTTGCGAAAACTAGGAGGATCGAAAAAGTCAAAATTTTAAAATTCATACTCAATCAATTACAATATGTTGTAATATGTACATATGAGTAAAATATTTCAGTATGGGACGCTTCTCCGAGTCAAGAATGCAAAAGGAAATGTCGAAATGGGCTTACCAAGGTTGAAAATATAATTTGTATTATACTAGTAATATACATTCAAACAATTCAAAATTAAAAGAAATACAAGTTTTATAACCCTTTGTCTTTTTATTGATCAAGCTAATTGACTTTGTAATGCATTTATGACTATTATTTAAATTCAATTACATACCACGGAATTCTTCTCGGCATTCACCACCACCATTTTGCACAAGCAATCAAAACACACGCGCTTGGCTTCAAGAATAATATTTTATTGTTATGGTAAAGTAAAAGTGACATCTTTTTGCTTTCAACTGGAATCTGTTGACGTCAAATGAATAACTTTCCTAAATGATTTCGTCAAAAAACACTTGTTGTTGTTGTTGGTCAACAAGTATTTGGTTTGTGTCCAGGTTAAAATTGTCACCAGCAATTTGTTGATGACAATTTTAACATGCAAACAATAACAATAAACAATATAATATGTCAGCATATATTTGGTCAACAATATTAAAATTTTAGTTTTCAAGTTTCTTTCTTTCTTATTATTCCTACATTAGTAAAA
>JAQGAK010002569.1:0-19505 GCA_034696945.1 Lipothrix lubbocki
TTCGCAGCATCGCAACTCTTAACTATCGACACTCAGTTATACTATCGAGCCCGATCATATAATAATAATAATAATAATAATTTATATACTTTAATGGAGTATAATGCATTATAAGCAGCCTTTCTTTCTACGAGTCCACATCTTCTATGTAGTACAAAGTATCTATATACCAATCGTCTTATTACACTGTGCCCCGCAGATGACAATTGCAATGTTAATCCAGACTTGGGTCAAATTATTCAAGCTTAACTGTCATCTCTTTCTCTCCCAACTGTACACACACAATACCCACAAGACCATAATCTCTTACCAAGCCTTGTCAACCTACCGGTGGTACTTATTGTAAGTATATAAACCACGCATACATATGCAGGGTTTGATAATCTTTGGACTCTGCTGAATCTTGCGTTGTCGCATGGTAGCAGTAGTACCCATAAAGTAAAGAATAGAAGTTCATTAATACAAGTATATACAGTAGATTGACACATATTAATACAACATTATATACACTATTAAGTTTAAAACCTATCAAGTATATAGTATAATGAGCTTACTAGTATATCCTCAAACTCATCCAAGTGTTTTCTCAACGTTGTCATAAACAAAGATGGAAATGTCGGTTGTTTGAGTAAGAAAATAAATACCATAAGGAAATAATCATAAAATGAGAGTGTAAACCTGCTGGCCAAAATATGAATGGTACAAGGACATTGATAATGTCAAAGTGATTTCTAGGGGAGTTCTGTCTACTGTATATGTATTCCCTCTATCTTACTTATGCAGTCGGTTCACATTTATTCGTATGTATTCATTCTATCTTTAGTAAATATTCATTATATCTTCCGATGAAATCACTCTATCTTTGTAAGTATTCATTTTAACTTTCGTATGCAATCACTCTATCTTTTGTATGCATTCAATCTAACTTTACTGCATATATGTATTCACTCTATCTTTCGTAAATATTCATTCTATCTATCGTAAATATTCATTTTATTTTCCATATAGGTGTACATTAATTCAAAGTTATAGATACAATTACATACACTTCATCATATAAATTTGATGGGAATTATTATTGATAGAGTAGGATGAATTGGTGTTTTTCTGGTTTCACTATCACTGTATATATTAGTTGTGTCATCCACCGAACCGAGGTTTTGGAACATCGGCCTATAGAGTTGCAATTTGTGGCTTCCATTTGAAGCAATCTCTATAATATTATACGTCGTCTCTTTTATTAATCCCCAAAATAAGGCTTTGCTGTCAGATTCCGCGTCTGTAGGAACTGACGGGACATAGGGAGAAGCTTCTATGTACCTCTTGGCGATACTTTAGGATCGGTGGGCATTAATAACGTGTGCATGTATGTATGTAAGTATGTATGATGCATGATTATGTGAACGATATGACTGTGCTTTTCTAAAAGTGGGATTCTATATGATAATGAATACCGTCTTATATGTTGTATGTGTGTATTGTAATTCAGTATTAGTATAAACACATAAAATCCTCTCAAGTATCTTCTTCAATTTAATACCATTGCCATTGCTTTCCCCAAAGATAGCTGGTGGCTACAAATTATTTGATTTTCCAATTCAAAAACGGAATCATGGTACCTAATATGTAATGTTGCGGCGGGTGCTATAATAGTTGTTGTATATCGGGATTGTATTGAATCGAATGGTGTCACACAGTTCCAATTTCAACTATGTATATATGCATTTTATGATGAACTTGCTCGAAAAGCTTTTCAGTTGTATAGACCCTTAATATAAAGGTTTGTGCAGTAGCAAAATGGTTCAGTATTTTAAATGAATTTGAAATATGTGAATATGATGGGGTAGTGCAGCACAATGCATGCAAAAGATACAGGTTATTACAGAAATGCAAATATATGACCGAGTTTCAGTATATGAAATTGAAAATGTAAAAGTCAATAGAGTATATAATAACATCTGATGCAGAGTATGAACTGCAACCTTGGGAATGGAGGGACTGGAGGGGTTTAGACTTAATTACAAATACCTCCTGTGTACAGTTGGAAATTTCATGTAGTAATGCAATTGGGAGTGGATAAAATAAAATATGATGACAGTACTGTAGGGAATAGATAGATTCATACATGAAGGACGAAAATACTAATTTCCCCTGTTTGGAAAAGGAGAGCCATATATCCAACATACACAAGTTATGCAGGCATAGTATTAGAAATACACATTCTGTACATGCCGCTTCGTGTCTTATACGAGCAAGAATTATAGAGCAAACAAGTGTGGAAAATGCCCGTTCATCACCTTCATGAGTCAAAATGCTTATGTGACTACAAATATACAAACTTGTCGATTCCATCACCAAGTGTCAAAAGTATATGCAGAAGAGGAGAATATTACAGGAAACCTCAAAAACGTGTTCCGCTGTTCGTGGGGAACTCCAATAGAACGAAATTCCACCGAATGCTCTCACCCAGTTGCGCTAATATACTACACACCTACTAAAATGATAATAACAATTTACGCCTTATTTTACCAGCCTCTAGCAATCCAACAAGGGAACTATAGCATATAGTAGTATTTTCCTTCTTGGATAATCATAATTAGTTGTCATTTGTTCTACTGATTATTCTTTACATTAATTAACCTCACCCTTGCAAAATCCTCACGGATGCACTGAACATCAAAGACAGTTGGTTTTATTATCAAAATCTTATTAACAAACAAGGTCTTGACCACAACAGCACTGCAATGTCATGATTTTATTCATAACAGCCTACCATGAACTCGCAAAGTGTGGATGCTATTTGACGCGAGCGAATTGTGCTGTGGATGGGAATATGCCGGTGGTATGGTAATCGGGTAGACTACATTAGCTATGCTATTGCTAGCAAGACCGTCTTGAACTAATAAAATGTCGGAGGGAACGCATAGCCAGGGTGGAAGAAATCGTTTTGAGTCAAAGTCGACCAATATTATAAAGAGGTATAACAAGTTAAAGATTTAGAATTATAAGCGCGTTGTTACATCCTCGGTCGCACTATGGACGACAGTCGACAAGTAGTTATGGAGTCAGAAGGTAACCTATTCTACATATTCCTACTATTAGTATATACTGGAGCATTATTGTGTATTAGTTTTGTTGAATACACCATAGTGCAGCATTCTTGTACTATTAGTTTTCGTGAAGGAACTTCTTTGTTGTTGTAGCCAACGTAGTATGTAGTTTTTGCTGCCTACATAAGAAAAGCATGATGATAGGAGAGAGGAAACTACTTGAGAGTGGGTACGGGTGCTTCATGGTTTTTTTTTCGACAAGCTTGTCGACGACGGGTCCACCCTATGCTATTACAGTTGAACCTTCTCGGAGTTAGTATGAGGAAGGGAAAGCATTATAGAAGGATGGAATAGCTCCGGATAGAGCTGAAGGAGTAGTAAAAAAGATCGCTGTTGCTGCTGTTTCTTTCCCTCTGCCTTTTTAGCTTCGCATCCTGGCAATAGTGTGGAATGGAGTATACATTCGTCCGGAGGAAATCCACCAGGCTAAAAAGAGTAAAATATAGGAGAAGACTCAGAGTTAGGTGTATGAAGGGAAGCAAGACTCTATGCATTTACTTAAGCATGGAATGGCATGCCTTGGATCGTCTCTGTAAAATGTTGTTGCCTGCCTGCGTTGCGTGTGTGCGGCTCCCGTTCATTCCCCGTGCTTCGCTGTATACTCCGTCGTGTACTTTTTCTTATGAGACTCTTGCCGTTCAAGTCAGTTTTTCAGTACGAAGAGCACCAGCCGCACCGAGCACACCATCGTAGCGTTCTCCTCATTGCATTTCCTCTTGATTCTTCTGTTCGTCCTACAAAGACACATTGTCCTCCGCTGTGTCTATGAACCGTCTCTAGTCATTCCCCTTGTAATATTCTGATCCGCTTCTGGCAGATAGTCCGAATTCGATTCCCTTACCCAGTGAGCAACTGTGTATAAGAACATCAAAGAAAATTACTTCCCTTATACACTTACTCCCAAGAACCGAGTGACAAGACAACGGGATTTATCATTCCCATTGCCAGTACTATAGTAGAAGGGGAAGCTTCGTCGGAGGAACCGCACATTTTTCTACTGCAGCTACTTGCCACCAATCATCCCTCCACGGTTCAACCGGTCAAAGCGGAGCATTTCAACGCCGTGTTCCCTTTAGCATTGTCAAAACAAATTTCTTGATATATATTTCCAGCTGTACCAAGGGTAATAGCAAGTAGTTATATCAAGTCAATAGTCTCATCTCATCTATACATCTCATCCAGTATAGATTCCAACACTAGTCGATAGTCCGCACATAAGTATCAAAGAATATTCCCATACGGAAACAAGCGAGAGTTTACGGAGATACAGCCACAGTTGGATTACTTGCTCAACCCTGCATCAACTGACCCTGGGCTATTGGAAGAGACAAACCATCGGAAATATATTAACAGATTGTAGGCCGAAGACCAGCAAGGGGCAAGAAAACAGACGTAGACACCCAGTAGAGCTACGCGTTCATTCATACGTAGTATAAATTTCTACATTTTTACCAGACAGTTCCATTTTTCACTGGACTTCACTTCCTATCCGAAGATAATACTACTGGCACTCAATACACATAACAACGTGTACTGAAACTCTTCATGTGTCTGTGTGTACAATATATAAGTATACAAGGGAATTGTAGAGAAGAACACTTTAATTCAAGGAAGGAGTGCACTAGTACTCTTTTTGGGTAATTTTATGCGGTGGGGCAACTATACATAGATCCACTGAGAGATCATCCTGACGTATATCTAAAACATCCACTTCCTCCACAGACATCGTCATCAATAACCAGTGCTCGTCCTACTATACACATACAATACAGAATTTGTACGTACTTGTGACCATCGCCAAAACGACGACCTCCTCGTCAGTATTCAGCACATGTAGTCGTTCATTGAGGAGTACTGCCTCACTAGTAGTTGGTCATTGACGGGGAAATATCTCGCTCGTTCGTTGACTACACACTGCATTTCTATCTCTTTTGTTGAGAGACTGACGATCGGAGGAAGGACTGCGGAAAAGAGAGCTAAAATTAGTGCGTTAATGTGAAGGAGAAGAGGGAATTTTGTATGGAAATGAGAATCACTTCCCTCATCCTAGCCTGTTAACATGGCTTTAAACGACGATTAAAAATAACTGCGGAGTCCTCACAGTACATAAGTTCTGGCTGGTCTTCTGGTTATTCTGGCCAGGTCTTCTTCTCTATACAGCTTCCATAGTGTACAGCTATTCTGGCTGGTCTTCTTCCTGTTACACATAACATATATAGTCTCAAGTTATTCAATCTTATAGTCTTCTTCAGTATAAGTGCATACTGTTCACTTATTCCGCCTGGTGCTTCATACTAATTCTCCATCCCCATCCTGACGCAGCGGCCTGGGCCATTAAACGCCGGAATAGATGAGAAGCTTTGAGTTGGAGATGAAACTTGATTGTTTCGCGAGGTGAAGCTTCATTTGATTTCAAAATTTTACCCCCACTCAAAAAACATTAGCAAGTCATGCATATATATTGATGTATGTAATAGGGTGACTCCAAAAGAAAGAGCTCATGTATATATCTACTTACACAAATATGTATATATGTACATAAGTAGCTTATGTATGATTTCAGTACACGCCGAACACTAAATACTCAATAAGGCACAACCGTTAGGGAGATCTAGAATTATTTTGCAGGTATATATAACTCAAGGTGTGATCCAGATACTATGCTACTAATAAGGGAATAGAGAGCTATCTAACAAAGCAAAGCAAGTTACAGTAAAGAAAGGACTGCATTAGCAAGCTAAAGGAGGTGTTGTTATTCCAAGCGAGAAGAAACGAAACCAGAACGGTGAAATTATTAAAAGGGTACATGGTATGAGGATCTTGTAAATTATACATTATACACAAGACCTAAAACAGAGAACCAGTGAGACGTGACAGAGAGGAATTGAAAGGAATGCATTAATATTAATGTGCAAAGATTTTAATTGCCAATTATTCATTGCTGAAATTTTTTGAGGCTGTTGTAATAATTATAATGTGAGAAACTGCACAGATTGGTTTCTGAATTGCATGTGTAACGAGTGTGTTCTTCGGCGCTAAATGTAGGGACAGGTGTTTGGTTTGCATGTGTGAAATTAAAGTTTCGTCTTTATTGCTATACATAACTGAAACGTTTTTTTTTGCAAGAATAATTTCAGGGTTGTTTTTCTGTAAGAGTAAATAACTTCAGTACTGTATTTTTGCAAGAGAACAATATTTCAGAATTGTATTTTTCCAAGAGAAACTTCAGGGTTGTATTTTTTGAAAAAAGTAAGTTCTGATATTTTTGAAAAAGTAAAACGATTTTTTGCAAGTGCTACTCAAGAATTCTAATTTGCATGTGTAAATAACAATGCGCTTAACTTTTATATAGGGCTAATCTTCTTTATTTGTGTTACACAAGGGTTTTGCATGTGCTATGTACTATACAAGATTTCCCCCTGATTCTGTTTCATTAAAAGGTTCGACTGAACACATGAAACTGTGAGAAGGAATGACATTTCTCTGGATTTGAAAGGATACTTTAAACTACTAATACATACCTAAAAGGGTCTCCGTGTGTAGAAAAAGTAAAAACAAGCTAAAAGCTTCATCTCTGTTTGTATATCTAAATGACTTGTGTTTGCATGTGTAACTAAAAAGTTCTTGCAGGGATGTGAAAATAAAGCATTCATCTGCATATTAAGTAGCTAAAGGGTTCCTCTCTGGTTGTTGTGGTTATAGGACGTAATTAAATGGTATATAGATGATAAAATTGGACGCGGAGAAGCAAAACAAAGGTTACTACACCACCCATATACTACATCACAGGTCTCACGTGTGATCGAAAAAAGAGCGCATTATGTAGCAAAAGCACTTTGTTGTTGCATATTCCCTGCCTGCCTTCCTACAAACGCAAAAAGATTCAAAAGTTAGCCTGAGGGAATAACCATGTAAAAGCTTGGACTTTATTCGCTGTCTTGTCATCTAAAAGAGTCACGTGTGTCCGCAGTTCTGTGGTCTTGTCTATCTTACTATGAGTGTGTAGTGTGTAATATTTTGTTACTCTACCTTCACATCACAAGCTCTGTTTTAGTCCTGCGAGGCAACCGCTCGTATGTAGGAAAAAGTTTTCAGTACTCACATTTTCCTCCTGTACTTTTATAATTTTCATAGATTTTTAGTGTAGAGTTCCCTTGTTATGACCCTTTTCGGTTTTATTTATAAACATTTTAATAGTGAAGAGCTTTAGAGAGCTCTCTCCTGGTTGATGTTGTTGTTGTTTTCGTTGAATTTGTCTTAATGTTATTTCCTTCCATGTCTTTCTTCTTCCTAATTAATTCTAATTTCCTCTTCTCCCGTCATAATACTTGGAGTACTAGTACTTGACTATTATTCCTCAAGGTTTTTCTTCTTGTTACCAGCAGCGGACTCTACTTTTATCATATTATACATCCTACCATATTTATAATAATTCCATCTTCCCGTATTGTAGTATCTTTATTTTGCGGAAATACGAGCGGATAGAGTGCAAAGATACCCCCCCCCCCCGATTGGAATCTTTATTTTTGTGAAAAGAGCGTAATATACACTAGAATGTAAAGCCAGATTCATACCCAAAAAGAGAGGAAAAGTTATCTCAAGGTGACCTGAAATTAATGGAAATCTTATTGTATATAGTAGCTTGCAACTCTGCAACTATTCTTTTGAGCAAAACGCTCCTATAGTTCTTCTCTGCTCTACTGGAATTATTAGCTCCGCGGAGGGAAACTTTTCGACTGAGATATAAAAAGTTGCGTTGCGTGGGTATAAAGAGCGATAGTGGAAGTACGAAAAAAAAAGTTTTGCTAATTTACAACAAGTACATCAATTGAGAGTCAAGATAGAAATTAAGGCTAACTATTAATTTACCAGTTAGTTTTGTTATACAATACTTGAGAGAGTTGCGAACTCTATTAATTTTGCTTCACAGTCATATAGTTAGTAAACCATCGGCCTATAAATATTGAGTGAGTTGTCGGCGGAGATTTAAAATTTTGGGAGCAAACGTGCCTTAAATTACATTTTTGATATATATGCATAATATATATTTTATTAAAAACTTGCTGTACGTTGACGTACTCTTTTATATATACGCATGTCATGTATTTTCGTTGATGAAATCATAATCAAGATTACTGGGAAATTACTTACGGAGTACTTGCAAATTCTTTAGATGATTATCTTCAAAGACGACAATATATACATATAGAGGTATCGAGTTAATCAAATTATTTTATTGCACGTGGTCCAGAACGTGTAGTGCCATATAAGAACAACAACAACAAGTGTTGCGAATATTTCGGCAAAGAAGACTATAAAGCCCTTGTTTATGTTTATGTGCGTGTGAGACACGTCCTTCTTCATTATCGTGGATCTTGGAACGTAAGACAACTTATTGCGAGATATCTAAATAGCTGAATAAAATTAAAATAATATTTATAAAAACTATTTAAGAATTCCTTCAAAGAGCAAATTGCTTCTGGGAAGTTCTATTATATTGCTTGACTTCTTATTATAGTGTGACATTATTATTCTTTTGAACTCGATTCACCCACAGGGGCATGTTGACCATGTTGATGTTGGTTGATGAGAGATAAAGTTATCCTCTATCGGCAACAATCGATTTTGGATTTTGAAAAAAGAGATCATAGTTTAAAAAAGTACATTGAAATAAACAGATTTCAAGGATTGTGATCGACTTACATATATCTATAATAATAATTAAAGTATCAACGGAACTGATGACTGATCGCCTTGTGAGTAGTGACACATGTTGAGAATTGGAGTTTTGGAGAGTGAGAATCGAGAATAACAAGCTAAATTCAGAGTAATGTTAAGGTTGACATGAATCCAAATAAGAAGTAAATTGTAGTTGAAAACGTTCGTTTTGTGATTGTAGCTGTGGGAAACAGATGCAATTCATTGTGCAAAACTGTGTGTATATACGCCGTAATAAATCATTGTGATGGTGATTATCGGTGGCAGCTCTCAACCAAGATGAAGTAAAACTTGAGGAGGTTGGCAAAACTCTGGTAGTGTTATATGTGTATTTAACTTGTATATATAAACGATATTTCTATTGAGCTCCGCTCTTCCAAAAGTCTTTAGTGAGAGTCCTTTGGATTCCCATTTCATCACACGAGTTGATCTGTTGCTGAGGATTTTCGTACTCTTCTTCCTCCTTCTCTTCTCATCTCCATTGCACGCTCTTAAAGTTGTACAAATACCTTCGGATATATATATAAATTAAATACATAATAGTGAAACATTACACCAAGATCTATCAGCGTAAACATTTTTACAAATATCTTAAACATATATAAATATAGCTATACATAGATAGTTCAAATCACAACAAATATTGACGTACATACACATATGTAAATATAGAGACGTAACAAGTTTAAATATACAAGCACAACGAGCAACACTGAACGTAAATAGCACATACAAATACATGTATTTTCTATTTTGTGTGTGTAATATTTTTCTAATAAACATTCATTTGTGTGCACGACAGTCTCTCAGCACTTGCCATTCTATAGTCGCACAGTTCATATGAGGACAGTTTGACCCATGAACCAAATCAATCTACCAAAGGTTATCGGATTCGTGTAAGTTAAAGTACGTGAATAATTCGACGACTTCTCATCAGTGAGTGTGCATTCCGCTCGCATCGACAGTTCACCCAGTGGACATATTTTTCATTGGGCTACAATAAGCCTAAACATAAATTGCAAGCACAATTTTCAAGAGATTTGTATGTACTTGCACCTCTGGACGAGGAATTCTTTCGGAATCCCTTGTATATATGTCAAGATCCATAGTTTTAGAGCTTAGCCGCGGATTTGCCCTTCTTCGAATATAAAAATATATAAAAGATTCTATATCTATTCCTGACAGTCTGATCGAAGCCATCGTTAAGGAATCCACTGCTAAAGCCGTGAGTTCGTGAAATTCGCCAGCTGAAGATTAATAGAAGGGAAGAGGGTTGTTCCGATTTTTTGGCAGAACCAAGATTCCTGTCCTAAGTGACTTTTCCCCCCATCCAGCAAATCGTGTTCCGACAACGTCGGGCATTTATCTCTACAGACAATGGCCGACATTCAAAAGAATCAAGGTGCTTCAACAACAGGAACTGCTAATAATAGCTCGTCACCGAAAAATAATGAGCCCGGAAGCCAGGAGAGTGTCTCCTCATCAGCTGTAACAAATGCCGCACTTCATCCATACCAGTCGGAGCCTTTACCACCCAAACTCAAGACTATTCTCCCGGCAGCATCAGAATGCACTTATACCCCGTGTTACTGGTCAGTAAATTTTTTATGACCTTTTCGCGCATTGGCAGACAGAGCATAAACTTTTCATTCGGATTTTTTTTGTCATCATTATGTAGAAGGACGAGGGACATTTACTTTTTAGATTCCTATATAATGTAGATACATACGTATGTAACTATAGTTAACGCTGCTACTCATTGTTGTATATGTACATATGTACGCAAGTACTCTGTTAAAGTAGTAGTTATTATGCTGTACTTACATATACGGGCACAGTTTACGGAATTTACGTTTTGAATTTTGTGTACACGATACGCGCTATAGCTAAATGCCCTTTTAAAGGTCTCATCTTTTCTCATAATTCGGTAGTGTCGAAAAGATCGTCAAGTCACTTAAAGGCAAGGCGATGTTCATAGGCATACTCGGGTGTGTTGGTTTTTGTTTTGAGCAGAAAAGGATACAACAATAGTCATACTAATAATGTTCAGAGCACGATGCAAGACGGCAGCTTTTGTGTGATTTGCAGTTTTTCTCGGTCGTAAAATGTTATGATAGGACAGTAAGGACGCATTGGATTTTGTCTCATGTGATGCTTTGACTAAAGAATGATTCCGTGCACCATTTATTGATACTTTTATATTGATAGTTAAACATTTATTTGTGTTCAAAGTTTATGTAATTACGTCTTCTGTGTGTCTATTATGTTTAGTCGTTTCTTTTTCCCCGTGATATAAGTACAAAAATGTTATATAGATACATGTGTAACTATGGCATCGTATGGCACTTAATATCAAATAGACATGACATGAGTATGTATATGCAGTGTGTAGTAAATTTAGTGAGGTTCGTCGTGCTCCTAACTATTGCGTATTCTTTAATTTTAATGAGCTATAAATGAAGTCATTTGTGAATTACAGCAACTTGTTATAAACTTGAAGAACCACTTTAATGGTCTCTCATGAGTCTCATTTTTGAGTTTGCTTAATTTTTCAGGCATTCCAAGTTTATCAACTGTTTCATCATTATTTGTTCCGCTTTTGTTTATTTAAGTTTCTTCGTGTCTGCCTCCAACTACACTTATTAAGGCGCATGAATCATTCAATGTGTTTATAGCTATAGATAGGCTAAATTGGTTCAACTTGAATGCTCTGAGTAAGCATGAGTTTATGTATGTCGACACACACTTGCAGCATCAGTTAAAAAGTTTACAACAAATTTTCAATAACTAAATCATTTAGCAAGTCCGATTTCAAGGCCCATCTATAGCCTTTGGCTTCACACATCACAGGCTCCACCATACTATACGGCAGGATCAATAGATGATCTGGGTAAAATCAACCAAACGAGATGAGAATTCACTAGGACGTGTGCTCATGTGGTGGCTATTTTGGGAGGTCGTGGTCATACAGAACTAACAGAGTCTCATAGTATGTGTTTATAATATAAATGCAGTGCACGCAGGAGAGGAGCGTAAATTATAAAAAAAAAAGGCTACAAAAAATCTTCGCAGAAACATATGCTGTTGTGTTTTCCTCGAATATTCCGAATTCCAATAGAATAAATGAACCATGAGAAGATGCTGGACATATTATTTACTGAAAAAGGCTAAGGCGTAGGTGGATTTATTATTTTGTTCTTTGGTAAGCTTTATAAGCTTGTGGCACTCAATCATGTTGTTGCGGTGTAGCCAGTACAATTTTATTAGATCAGTCTGCGCGACGATAAGCTTTTGAAGCTCTAGAGAAGTCCTGGCCAATGTGTTTTGCCGTGTTCGATGTACCGTATAGCGTTGGAATAATTCAAGTATGAAGCCTGACAGAATTTGCTCCTTACACATACAACCAATCACTCTTCTTCTGAGGTTTGTTACATGACATCCAAGTTGTGTGTGTATGTATGACATGGCTTTTGTTAAATTGCTAAATTGCTGCATTTACAAATCGAGAAGTAAAGTACAAAAGCTATTGTCAAAACTGTGGTCGGTGAGAATTACAGAGAAGATCTTGTTGGAAATAATAATATGTACCCCTTCGCGACGAGTTTCTATGATCCTCACAGCTCTTTACCACATTAAATGGAGTCTCATGACCTTCATAATTGTGTCCATAGTGAGATGTATGGAGAACCCATTTTGTGAGTATAATGAAGTTAAATCTGCATAATGGGCTTACAGGAAAATCTGCTCGGCTAAAAATACATTTATCCAATACCTGTTCAACTGAACTGAAGTCGTGATAATACGGAAAGTTAGTATACTGTAGCATAATTCTACCTACTCAGTATATTATTTGTTGAACAATTCAGCTGTCGAGTGATATTTGAGTATTATTTAATTCATCCACAATGATACTTGGAATTGAAATAACACGTTCTGACAAATTCATTACACTTTATGGGGTTGTTTAATTTGAGCGACGGGCTTGTGTAATGAGAAGCAGGCTGGGTAATGAAATGGCAAAGTTCTAAAGTAAATGTAAATAGGCATGGACAGGCATAGGAGTAGCTACTATACTATCTGCATAATATATAGTATGGATTAAGTTTTCACTGAATAGCAGGAAAGTTCAAAGGATGAATGGAGTTGGAGCTAATTAGTAGATGTGTGTATTGTTATGCCTCTTGATCAGATGCTTGAATTACTGATGAAACGATCAAGCTTTCATGAGATCAGTTTGTATGTTGTATTTGGAGTTGACAAGTTTACTTCGCTACCTTCTACCATGGATGATTCCCTCCCTCCTTCCTCGACGCTTTGTGTATCGAAATTAAGTGTTGTAGACCATTGTGTAGTTTCGATACTGAGGATGCTAACTACCATACATAAGCATGGTGTATCATTGTTAGCTTCAGGGTACTGCCATTCTATTGTACAGCATTAAACAAATGTAGCTAAACAATACTCTATAACGGTAGTATGTACATTTATTTAGTGGGGCAAGCATTTTCCGCACAAAGTGGACATATGTGCCGGAATAAATGAATGCAAATATGCAGACGGGCTACAGGTAACTATTCAATTAGTCATTCAATGTGCAATGAGTAGGTGTTCATCTCCCTTTTAGAGGCACCGTCTAGTAGTACATAAGATGCGGAGATGCAGAGTATGGGGATACTGTAGATGCTCAATGACATAAACAGCTACCTGTTACCCCGAGTTCGAAGGAGAAAGTTGTATTGACACACTTGATTGCTCGGTGGTTAAGCTTGAAGGTTGATAATGGATGTACTCAAGAGATCACAAGTTTTCTGATATACATTTAGATTCTGGAGTTTGAGCTGTTGTTGGTACTTAATTGTGCTCAATCCGATTATAAAAAGGATGCCTATGCCTATAAGATGAATGTGGCGGAGGGAATTGTGCAACCTTGCATTAAGATTCACAAGTGGCTGGAAGTTGTGGTAGTTGTGCTATACTAGAAGTCGGGAAGATAGTCATCTGTGTTCTAAAGTGGTGTAGATTCTAGAGGGCGAGAAAATTAAAACCGCTGTCTCACTCTGCTCCTGCTCAATTACACTCTAATAGCAAACTCCTTGTTCTCTTTGTAACTTTGCACACTTGTTCAGTTGAGGTTCACCAGCACAGACCTTTAGATGAATTGAAGTTGATAGGTTATTGATGTACAACATACTTATTTTACATCAAAGTCTGATGAATTCTTATATATTGTGCAAAAGAAAAAGAAAATATTGATGTTGATGCATGCCTTTGTTTTTCTTCTTTGTAGTGAGGAGAACGTGTGGAAACTGTGTGACAGAATTCGAACAGAATACTCCTCCGAAATAGACTATTGCCACGTTGCTTTCATCTCAAATCCAAAACGAATGGTTCCCATGTGGAGGCAGAAGTCCGGCAAGAATGAAGAAAAGCTAGCGCTCTGGGTAAGCACGAACAACCTTTAGTAGTTTTCAATAGCTTTCGCTCTGATTCTATGAATTTTTTATTCTTTCGTGTGGATTCCTTCAAGTCCCAGCTCACTTTTGTAATACCTATCTCTCCTGCAAGGCTTCTTCAATCTCAATGATACTTAATATGATGAGTTGAATAGGAATATATATCTGCCACCAACCTGCCCCAAACTAATATAACGAAACATTGTATGTATACTTAGCCCTTTAAAAGGATGTAGACAAGAGCTTTATGTTTTCTTACCTCTTATAATATCCATCAGTGTACGGAAAATCTTTGTAAACTCTTGTAAACAAACACATTCTCCTGTGTATAGAACCTATAGCGCTCTGTATATCTGTAAAGCAAATAATGTTTATATACAAATTTTGTGGAAACATGGAGGTATATGTATATACTTATTCTTCGAATACAAGTGGATGTTTGCGATTTTTTCCAACCATTTCCTCTGTACTTATATTATATACTTTCAGTTGTTTAACAAAGTCTTCTTGAGGAAAAAGTTGAAAAAAAACAAAATTTTCCAATGAAAAGAGTTAAATTCTCTTGAGCTTCAGAAAGCGAATGGTTGTTCGTTTAAGTTGGATAAACTTGAAGCTCCGGGAAGAGTTTGTTTACTTTACCACCTTTGGCTCATACAAGCTATTGAATTTTGAATGGTGTGCCGAAACCCGGGGCTGTGAGGAATACCTTAATTCTATCTATCTCAAATTCCCTCAGTCCCTGTCTGTCGGGTGGATGTACTGGGTATAACCTGTAATAGTTCATAGTATTATACGTATTTAATTACTTACCTTGTTAAACCATGTTTGTGTAAATTCTTTAGTTACATGTAGCATATGTGCATGTGTATATTTCTTTCGTAATATTGAATCGTATATGTAGGGAAGTGTGTCAGATAAATTGACTGAAGATTAATCTTATATGGATGATGGTGTATAAGTTTGATTTAATATAAGACTATTGTGATTGTTGGACAGGATTATCATGTGATCGTATTCTACAACCCGGACGATAGGTGTGTGGTTTACGACATGGACTCTGATCTCCCTTTTCCAACGTATTTTCACAAGTATGTCACGGAGACGTTTCGAACGGAGAATATACTCCAGGCTGAGTATCACAGATTCTTTCGCGTCATCTCCGCATCTAATTTCCTCACACTCTTCTCATCCGACAGAAGACATATGGTACGCGAGGATGGGTCATGGATTAAACCGCCGCCGAGTTATCCACCCATTTGTCCTAACGGTGGTACGTTTTTTAAATGTATTTTCTCCTTGTAATAATTATGTTCTTCATACATATTGACCACTTCATTTCTTTACTGTTCAAGCTACAACACTATAAGATTCCTGAGTGTTCTTCTCGCTTAACTATACTACTTACTACTTAGAATAATTGTATCAATGTAGATCTCTCTCTCTCTTTCTCTGAGAAGAGACATGAAGGACTTGACAATTTATAAAAATGGCAAATGAAATTTCGCGAGACACCACAATAGTATAATGAATACAAGCGTTCATTCTAAGAGACATTTCATTCAACCTCACACTCTTCTCCGGAACACACTCGTACTAACAGATGGAAACACTTCGTTTAATGTCACTTTGTAATTACCAGCTTTATAGTTTTACTCTTGCCATATAAGCACCTCCCCATTATTACCAGTAATAATGTTCCACCTAACCATGGACGGGTTTTCGAGGAAATCTAATAAACCTTCAACATACTCATTTTATACTTTCCTCCCTTCAATTTCACCATCCTGTTCCTTTTAAGTTCCTTCCGTTCTTAGAATCTTTGTAATTTAAATCAAAGCGTCTTCTTCTTCATAAGTGCCTCTCATTTAATGTACTGTATGGTTCATAATAATATAGATTGTAGGATGATGATAGCACTATGCAATGTAGTTTATATATTCATCTGTGATGACGGAACCGAGAAGGTTTTTGAGTTAACGAATTTTTCTTCCTTTCTCACAATTCCATCTTCCTCTGAGTTGAAGTCAAAGACGAGGAACGAGCGTGGCTTGAAATTGTGTTAAGCGAAAAACTTTTCCCCCTAATTTCCTTCACATCTTCAATGTCATATTCCTTGCTTAATTTATTTTTAAATCTTTTTATTGGGTTCGGGGAAATTTGACTTCTCTACCTGGAACGGTTGGGCTTGAGAGCATATGGTTACTGTATGCCCTAAGTAGATTTGAGTGAGAGGCGACGCTGTAAAATTCTATTATCTTTTCCATTACATTTAATCTGTTTAAAAAGCATAAAATGTTCGTTTGTAATTTTTTGAATTTGTGGTGACGAAGGTTCGAGAGGAGGAAATGAGCTTAATTTCCATGCTGGCATTTTTAATTAGGAAAGTTGACTTCTTCCGGAACACGCTTTTACATTTAGTATAGTAGTTCTTATTGCTTATGGATGCAATCATGCCCGACCAGATAATTGTTTAATAAAGGAAATCATTGGAGCGGTACAAGGAGATAATTGACTTGGATTGAAGCTATTAATCAACTTGTCGCTTTATTCTTGATAGACCTTTGATCTGACAAGAACCTGTGGTGTTTCACAAGGCATTAATTTCCATTGTGATAAAAGTTTTTCTTATGATTCTGTCTCTCTCTCTCTCTCTCTTTTTCACTTATCATTACATGGCCTGCAATATGTTAAAGTTTTGTGCATTTTGTAAAACTTTCATTCGTGACCTAATGTTTGCCTTCCTCTGATTTGATTTGCAGGGAGCAATATGGAACAATTTCTGGATATGACAACGCCCAAAAATGAGTTTGGGGAGCTGTTCAACTTGATGGAACTTGTACGAAGATTTTATAAACCGAGACAGTTATCATGATTTCGAATACTTATACTTTCACTACTACAAAACCTCTTTCTTCACACTTTTCACAAGTTGTTCATCACCTGTCTGCAGCCAATTTCTCCTGATATCTAATTGTATACATTTAGGCAAAATACCATATGCTTGGGATGGCGATATTTACAACTCTGTATAATATTTACTTACATATTATGTGTGTGTGCGTGGAGATGTTAATTTATGTATGTATCATATATGTATGTATTGTATCTAGATATATACTTATATAATATATGTAAATGTGTATAATGATAAGGAAATTGTCAAAAAAATGTACTGCTTATAAAATTGAACTTCACTTGATATTTGCAGAGTCCATTGTTGTCGTACGTACTTGATAAAGACGAACTGCTGCTATAAAATATGTTACAACTACAATTTATTAATTAATATGTGTAAATTCTAGCCAATTTTCTGTGCATGATACGTGAGCACGAGAAGTTATGGGGATGAATCGCAATTACAATTCCGTCGCTATACAATATACATATGTACATTTATTATTGTTCCGTTATACTTACATGAGAAGTTCTCATTAATAAGAACGAAGTTGAATACTTGTAATGGATATAAAAAATATCGGAAAATTACTTACATAGATGATTACTCCACTATTTGTAACAGAGGAAATTACTGAAGGAAAATTTTAAAAGCCGATTAATTAAATATGAATGCTACCAGTTGTATATGTCTACAACTATGTAAATCTATAAAAAGAGAAAGTTTAAAAAATGTAGAAGCTCTAATCGTTGTTATCGGTCAAAAGAACAGACAATTACAAATGCAACACAGGTGTTTATCTATTTTTTCTACTGGTTGGTACATATGCTATATACATACAATATTAAGTGAAACTTACGGTCTTGTGTGCAAATACATATTATGTATAATATATTATTGTCATTATATTATATATACATACTTATATATATCTACTATACTGTTAAATATAACACTATGTACGCATAATTATATGGTAATTGAAAACGTGTCAGCGGTTATAATAGTGAATTTTAGGCAACTCTGAGCCTCTTTAAAACTATCTTTTTTGTTATGAACCCTTTCTATCATTCCCTCACTTATTGGGGTATACATCTTATACATATTTAATGTAATTTACAATTTATTAAAACGTACAATTACATTTGGAACATTAGATTTGACAAGATCCAAGAAATGGGAAAAACTTTGAAAAGCCTTAAAAATAATGATAATGAAAAATGTAATTACTTATATTAATTACATATTGGAAGTATAAGATGGAAAATGATCTTTTGGAGGGAAGAATTTTATTACAATTTCTCAACTCTTATTACATTAAAAATTATTATGATTTACAAGTCAAGCGGAGTTAGAAGAACTTTTGAAATTAGTCATCATGTAACTAAAGTACGTCTGTATAAAGGGATAAAAATCAGTCTACTTAAACAAATTCACACTTTATAAGCCTTATGGCGGTCTACTAAAAATATAAATAATTACCATATTATATTACAACTATATAATTATATATATGTGATCTGATGGTAGCAAATAAGGAACGTTAATTTTGTATGAATGGTGTATAGACTAATATAATTTTTTCAATAATAGTTCAATGGACACTTGGAAGATACATAAAAATAAGTATGATAAATTATTATTATTATAAGCATAATAACTCGTAAGGATGTTAAAAATATTTACGTGTGACATTGTCAGTGATTACTCTTTACCTGATATTGTTATTGATAAAAATTATAATATGTAATGAGTATTTTATGTGTATAAAATTTTATGTGTACAACGGACAGTCCTGGATCATTTAACAATTAAGTCCAAGAAATTGTAATACATATTAAGTACTATTTATGACCACAACTAATGTACTTCATTTAAGTCATAACTCGTATATAACCAAAATGTTACTATATATATGTATTGACTTTACCATATCTATATACCTTATATATATACCCATATATGATTTTTACTCCTCACACCTTAAAATCAGTTTTCAGTACTAAAATCATCCAACTTTTACATTATATTGTTGCTGTATAATATATTGTATACTTGAATATAATTATATATAGCTCCGCAAAATAAAACTGGAATACCTATATGAAGAAGCGGTTTCTTAGTTCTGTACTTATTATTTACACCTTGCATATTTTTACATGGTAGGTATGTAATGCCAGAGTACTAGCATTAAATTTTAGACGCTTTATTTCGAAAAGAGCATCTCCGGACAAAAATTGAGTTGTATAAATACAAAAATTAATACACAAATTAATACAAAAATTAATACAAAAATTAATACAAAAATTAATACAAAAATTAATACAA
>JAQGAK010002570.1:0-19504 GCA_034696945.1 Lipothrix lubbocki
GAAAAAATGCCCTGCACAATTCCGACACGCCGGCATTAAATATGCGCGAGGCCGACTGCGTTGTGCTATTAGGGAAGGCAAGTGGGAAAATAAAGTGTAAAACTTGTTTTAACTCCGTTCCATTCAGTGGAATGAAGGACTCTGCTGGCGGTTGAGGAATATAGGGAAGACTGCTGTGACTCATGTGGAGGGTTTGTATCACAGTAGGTTTTCCGTCTGCATTCCCCAAATTACTTAGGTAATATGCTTTCATCCATTGAACGTACAAATACACCCAGTTGAAATTTATATTTAAAGAAAAGGCCCATGGAAGCATTTATCTTTTTCGAAAATATAAAATAATATAACAATATTTTTATATTTTATTCGGATTTAAAATTTAATATTCAAACTTTTAAAATACAAATAGTTTGTAATACTATTTGATTCTAATATGATATTTCAGGAACAGACATGTCTGCTAAATTATAAAAGATATCCTAGTCGCCATTCTTTTAAAATTATAATCAATATTCAAAGAATCCCTATGAAAATGCAAATGAATTAACTTTTCTCCCTTCATCACGAAAACCTAAAATCCTATTTTGCCGACACAAATAGAACTACACTTTTTTTTAATTCACGCTTAATTAAAGAAAACAATATTGTATCTAAATAATGTAAAGGATATGACACATAAATCCGAATAAAATAGTCAATCAACAATACAAGAACAAAATAAATATGAGCTGATTTGTAATTTTATTTGTGAAGTCTCAATTGTCACGTTGGTTTTCTATAATAATAATTACATACATTACAATTTGTACAATTAATTATATTTCCTTAATCATATAATTATGTAAGAAACTGAAGTTTCACACTGAGAACTAAAATAAATACATAAATGATTTTGTCCATCTATTTCCAACGCTATGCTCTGATTAAACTCTTTACCAACTTCCCAGCATGATTTCAAATTTTGTTTATATAAGTATGTACATATACATTATATATACATAATGGTAAAATAATATTTAGTATTAATAATTATCCAATCAGTACTTACACATTAAAAACAGTAATAATAAATAATTATTTAATAATTTTAATTTTATAATATTAAAATTCAATTTTAAACTCCTGTTATTTCCTCAAACTTGAATTATTATTGCATTCTTCCAATACAATTAACAGATTTACTACATATACTACCCTCTATATCCATAATCATATACGCTAATTTTATATTGAATTTTAATATAACAAATCCTGAATATACATCAAAATTATCAATTTTTATTATTTGGTAAACATGTAACATTACATGATTTCCCCATTTACCACATAGATTTCTGACCGCTGACCCAAATAATGATTTAACCTTTTTTTATTTTACTCCATTTTATGTTTTTGTTGACAACTTTGTCGTATAAAATTAAAAATAAACTATAGGTATAGTTTTATTATCCTAAATTTTCAGCAGCATACATGAGTATAGTATTATTACTACTACCACTTTGATGAATCTTTCGTTACTTTTTTTAGCTTGTATTATTATTTTAATTTTTAATATTATCTACTATAAGTAAACTTTTAAATGTTAAACTATATACAGAAGAACTACTGAGCTTAAAACAATTTCAGTAATATTCAATATGTACATATATGTAATATAAAAAGATTCAGATTTGTTTTCTTTTACAAATAATTCATGATTGCTTGAAAGAATCAATTTGAATTCGAATTAAAACTATAACACACAATAAAAAGATTAGTAATATTAACATTTTTTACACTTTTGATAAATATAAAATAAAATTTACAATCAATTATTATTGTAAACTATACATACATGAAAGAACGTTAGTACCACAGACGAAAAGTGTAATATCTAATATTATTTTAAATTTTGATTAAAATATATATTTTTAATTAATAAGTATATATACAGAAACAAACAGATCTTTAATTTCCTATTCAGGACACAAGTTAATTATTTGGATAATAATAATTACATATACTCTGATTTAAATTGAAAACACTCTCATAAAATATATACTGCAATCATTACCTAACTAATTTCAATTAATAATTAGTTAAATAATTTAATGTGATTAATTATTATTGCATTTAGTCATCAATTGTGTTTTATATTCTTTAACTTACGACGTTAGAAATTACGCTCTGCTTCGCTACTAATGTCCCACAATCATCGGTATACTCCATTATTGTAATTATTTCTAATAAAAATATTTTCAAATACAACATTACTATTTTACTTATTTAATTATTTATTGATGTATAGGATTTCCTCCTCGCAGGGAAGTTATTGTTGCTATTAGTTCTGATAAGCGACTTGGGATTCCTGTGGGATAATAATATTAAACATAAATTAAATTAAAGATAAAAAAATATAAATAAATTAAATTAAAAACATTTAAAAAAATTAAAAATTATAACATAAATAAAATAAACAATAAAAAATAAATTATAATTATAATCACAATAATTAATAAATTTAAATGATATATTCTTATTATTTCCTTTTGAAATTTTATACCTCAGAAGAACACGGAAGCATTTCTTGATACTCGAAAAATTCGGATGGGGCTGGGACTTCCTGCTGGTCCAGATCTTCATGCCCTTCCGTTATTATCGTCGTCGTTGTAACTTCTTCCTGCACAGGAAACGGGACTGGCTCAGCTGAAGGGGCGGTCGCTAAAAATTTATTTAAATTGAAAAAAACATTTAAAAATTTTTAAAAACATGCACAAAATAAAAACAAGACAATAAAAAACAATGAATTATAAAAATTATTAACTGAAATCAAAGAATTTTTATGAATAATGTAATAATTAACTACAATAATAATAAAAATTATTAAAAAAACCAAAAAATATTAATAAGTTTTAAATAAAAATAGTTTACCTTCATCAGCCAGTTGAAAAGCTTGTTCAATAAAATCTCCCAATCCGGCGGACTTAATCGCAGTAGTGAAAATGTCCACGGGAGTTCCCGTCCCACTACAACCACTGACCAATTCCGATTCTTCTGACGCAATGACCTCCGTCACGACCTCCAATTCCTGCTCCACAACTTCGCACATGTCCTCCGCCATGATATTTTCCGGCATACTCACTCCACCACCACTATGTTCGAAATTCCCGTGAATCTCTGATTGGTCCTGCGTCTGCGCCTGCGTCGGCTGCCCCAAACCTGCGTCTGCGCAAGCGTTTATTACTGGTTGAGTGGTTTTTGAATTTGAATGTGAGTTCAGAGTTGTTGGAGCAGCAGAGGAATTTGGAAAATGACCTTCATTTCTTGAATACATGTGAACAACAGATGAAGAGGACGACAACGACAACAAAGATTCACGGGGTAAGACAGGAATAATAGGGATTTCTTCCAGACTCGGACACGATGGTTGGGGATTTCCAGTGGTGATGGTGGAGAATTGTTCCAGGAATGTTGAGGATTCAGGTAATTGATTGTTATTACTATTGTTATTATTACTACTACTATTATTATTGCTAATACTGCCGTCCTCATCGTCATGACCTGACGAGGTCACGACTTCTTCCTCATAGCAGGGCTCTAGTGGTAGGGATTCGGGTGTGGGGGTTTCTTTTTCAGGGAGCGCAGCGCTCTCGGCCTCCGTTGGTGGGGAAGGCTCTTCTGTCAAATAAATGCAAAATTAAATTTTAAGAATTTGTCAAATTTCAAATCATAAATAACATTATTTAATTAAATTGTATTTAATTTATTCCAAAAACTTACCCTTATTTTCAACTTCCATCGGCCTCAAATTCAACTTCGCCTTATTAGTTGTCGCCGCTGCTAGTAAGGGAACGGATTTATTTAAATTCAGCCGTATGACAGTCTTAAGGGCTTCGCGGGGATTAAATTGGCCCGGCACAACTCTTCCAACTCGATTTCCCCTAAATTGGGAATTTTGTTGTTGCTGTTGTTGCTGGAACTGGGAGAACTGGGAGGAACTAATGGGGAATCTAATTGGCACGGTGGAGGTTGGGAGGGCAAAGGAGGTCAGAGGCGGGGACTGCCCCATGGAAGCGCCGCTGCTATTGGTCCCGGATCCAACGGTCGAGACGGAGGCAGTGACGATGGAGTTGGCAGCTGCGGAAGACAATGTCGGCGTTGTCGAGACTTGAGCTCCAGTCACAATTTTCCGCACTGTAGCGCTCCCACCTTGCCCGCTGTCGAAATTCGCAAGGAGCGCGAGCTCTGCTGGGGCTGTAAAAGGGATAAATAATATAATTAATACGAAATTCGATTAAAAGTTTAAATTAAATTGATTAATTTGAAATATAACTTAAAATAAATTCAGCTATTTCTATCCAAAAACCTTTTATTTGTTTTTGTATTTTTTGTATCAATTTTTGTATTAAATTTTGTACCAAGTTTGGTATTCATTTTTGTATCAACTTTTGTATTAACTTTTTATTAATTTGTGTATCAATTTTTGTATTAAACTTTGTATTCATTTTTGTACTCATTTTTGTATTCATTTTTGTATTCATTTTTGTATTCATTTTTGTATTCATTTTTGTATTCATTTTTGTAATCATTTTTGTATTTATTTTTGTATTTATTTTTGTATTCATTTTTGTATTCATTTTTGTATTCATTTTTGTATTTATTTTTGTATTCATTTTTGTATTCATTTTTGTATTCATTTTTGTATTCATTTTTGTATTCATTTTTGTATTCATTTTTGTATTAGCTTTTGGATTTATTTAAATTACATAGACTCATAGACTATAAGACTTTGATCAAATTAAACTTACAATTTAAAAGCCGTGCGGTCTGCAGGAACTGTGGCACCTGATTGGCATTCATAACTTGGTTCTTCTGGACGTCTAAAATCATGACATTGCCCTGTCGAGGCAGGTTCGCTCTCCTGAGAATCACAGCGCGCGGCGAGTTTTTCGCGGGAAGTTGCTATAAAAAGATTATAGAAAATAATCAGAAATAATTCCTCTTAAATTTTGTTTCACATAAAATAGAAAATTGCGAATTGTAATTTGAATAGTACAGATAATTAATAGTTAAATCCAAATTTAAAATTAAGCTTACCATATTAACAGCATTTAAAGGGACGCCCCCCGCAGTCAAAGTCCCGCCCCCCGCCGCGGTCATTGTCCCCACAGCACTGCTCACGCCCGTGCTAACGGAAGCTTTCTGAAGAAAAATAATGTTCGCGCCTTGGGAAGTTTTGACGGAGCCGTAGGAAACTGGGGCGGACATCCCTAAGGAGTTGACGACTGGGAAATTTTGAATTGAAGAAATGGGCAAATTAAATCCGCTAACA
This sequence comes from Lipothrix lubbocki, assembly GCA_034696945.1. NCBI lineage: Eukaryota > Metazoa > Arthropoda > Collembola > Symphypleona > Sminthuridae > Lipothrix > Lipothrix lubbocki. Next base: position 5,312 of record JAQGAK010002570.1, read on the forward strand.
GGCTTGGGACTTCCACAGCCGGGACCGGCTACGCCACCGCTGCCGCTAATTATCGAATTCGCCATGAGTGGAACCGGGAGAGTTGAGCCGTTGCCCGCCATTCCAATGGCTCCGCTGCTACTTGTGGCGACGGCATTACTATTGGCGATATTTAAATTCCGCTGAGCCTTGGAATTGATCAATATGTGGGGCTGCGCCTTGCGTTGTGGGAGGATTCCATGAGCTTTCGGGGACATGCCGGCGGAGGGTGAAAAGACTGTGGGGGTGCGGCGCGCAAGGCTTGAAGCCGTGGCTAAGCTACTCGCGCAACCAGCTGTAATATCTGAGGAGGGGGATGGGAAATTATTTAAAATTTTGGCGCGCTTCATATTTAAATTACTAAGGCTGGTACTGAAAACGGGCGCAGGGAGGGGATTTCGCACTGGGAGTTTCGGGGGAGTTTTCAGTTTTTCCGGGAAAACTAAGGACGACGTCGGCTTTTCAATGGGCTTCACTTCCGCCGATTTAAAATCTTCTAGACTGCTGGGCTCTTCGGATTTTGGAGGAGGGCTACCCTGTTTGATGGCGGCGGCGGGAATTTCAAGCGCAGCCGGTGCTCCTGAACTGCTTTGTTGGGAAGTTTGCGCAGGAGTTGATGGTGCCAGCGGCAGCGGCGGCGCATCGGGCGCAGCGTCAGTTAAAAAGTTCTCTGGTATTTTCAAATTATTATTTCTTTCTGGAGATTTTTCCCGCGCTTCTGGAGACTCGTCATCATTGCTTCTTTCGCGCTTAACTTCCATTTTCTCAATCTCATCAATATTTCGTTTGTCTGTCATTGGGGACCTAGCTCTTGACCTCGACCTTGCTCTTGACCTTGACCTGGATCTTGACCTAGATCGTGACCTACTGGATGCTCTCTTCGGGTCAATCCTCGTGGAGGGAGGGATCTCATCCATAAATTTTGAATCTTCCTTGTCACTCTCGTCGCTCTTTAATTCCACGCGCACCGCATCCAATTGCTTGCGCTTATTGCTCTGGACCGTCGGTTTGGGCAATTTTGCGGGTAAAGTGCCTCGGGTCGATTTCAAACTAGCGCGCCCTCTTCCTCGGCCAGGTATGCCCGAACCTCTTCCACGCCCCCTGCCGCGCATACCACGACCCTGTCCCCTCCCTCTTGTAGGTGGCGCTGGTGGTGGATTTTCACGATTTTCTTGATTCTCATTTTCAACAAGTTTCTTCAATTTCTTCGGTGCCCCTGCTGCTGATTTGTGCCTTTCAAATGGCCCAACCAATATCTTCCTTTTCGCGCCACGACCGCGCCCCGGTGGTCGTCCGACTGAAGGGACAATTACTTCTTTCTTAACCGGGCTGGGGAGCTTCTCCACCTTTTCTTCCAGTTTTACGCTCTCAGAGGGCGTTTCCCTGGGCGGGACTTCTGATTTTATTCGTCCCGGCCCTGGGGATGGAGAAATTTTATTGGCCATCAACGCCGCCGCCGCTGCTGCTGTTGATTTTAATTTGATTTTCTTCAATTTCAAATCCTTCCGCTGCTGACGAATCTTCCCTTTCTTCTTTAAACTCTGGTAACTAATGTCCACGGAGGACTCGGACGAGGAGGAAGAACTGTTGTCTTGGTTTGCAATTTCCGTCAATTTATTTTTAATACTCGATTGCATCTTTTTGACGGGAGACCCCGAACCGATTTTTCCTTGTTGTTCATGATCGCTCGCCCAGCCGTTGTGATGTCGGAAGGACAGAGGGTCCACTTTCTTTTCCGTCTTGAGGGCTCGGCCAAAGTCATGGGAGGATAATTTGACGGAGAGTTTGGATTTCCGCTTCAACATTTCCATTGCCATAGGACTTTGGTTGGAAAATTTGGAAGTTTTGGGTGATTTCGGGGAATTTCTTGATGAGGGGAAATGAAGCAAGGGAATCACATAGGGGGATTCGCAAAAGCCTTCGTCCAACCATTCTTGATTTGTGTTGTGACCGTGGAGTCTGTTAAATAATTAAATATTAATTATTATTAAATATTTATTTTAAATTCTTTAGATGTACAACATTATTATTAATAAAAATGAAATCCAAAAGATGTTCCTGACGTCTAAAACTAAATTCTATTTTTTTTCAGACATACTTATTAGCAATCGTGGCGAGTCGCAAATTCGTCGCGACCCTCCTAACTTCAGATTTATGACGAAGGTCGGAAATATTCAGCGCTTGGCGCACTGCATTTAATACTCCGCGCTTTTCTTCATCCAGCTCCCCCGCCGCTCGGAAGGCTGATAGGATTGAAGCGTAGGCCCGAAATTCTAGAATTAAAAAAATCCCATTTAATATTAATTAATTCAATAAGTGAAAAGAATAATAATGAGAATGAAAAAATATGTACAAAAAAATTGAGAAAAATTACCCAAAGATCTGAGTTCCCTTTGGAAGAATTCCGGATGATCCTCTAACGAATTGACGGGGTCAAAATCCAAGAATTTATTATTATTATCTTCCATCCTTTGCAATTATTTTCCAAACTTTACGCCTGGTTCACGCTTTTGTCAATCCTTTTTATTAGCCAACATTTTACTCCGCCATTATTTCGGGGTGATAATAAAAAAAAAATTTATACACCTAAAATTTTGGTACATTTTTTTGTATTTGGTTATTTTTTTGTGATGCTTTCGAAGGAATTTATTGTCGTGTGATGATGATCAAATAATTGAAAAAGAGCTTGGAACAATTTAAAAAAACACTTTTCTCTCTTTCATTTACCATGCAAAAGGCCTTAACAATGCAAATTAATCCTTCTTTCGTCAGTAATACAAGGCAATAACAATTAATAATTAAAAATGTTTTTTTATAATAATAAAAAATAAATAATTAATTCTTTATCAACAAAATCCCTGTGGCTAAATTCTAATTTCAACCTGGGAATTCTGTCAGTTGAGCTTGAATTTTAAATATTTATAATGATTTTTTGGGTGATTTCAACAACAAGGAGAATCCAAAAAGAGATGAACTTTATATGTGAATATATGCAGAAATAAATTAATTATTTCTTCCTCTGAATTCTTTTGATCTGATGGCTTGCTTTAATAATGCTTTGCTTCTTCTTCTCGTTTGTTGTTCTTATATTCTTATTCCTAATATTAATGCAATGCAGAATTGAATTTATTTCAATTTTCCCCATTTATTCCCATTGAATCCAATAGGATTTCCATGTATTTCTGGGCTTCAGACCCTCTCGTTCACATTTGCCACCGGAGAGGAAAGCGGGAGAGAGCGCAACGCAGAAAGGGCAGGGAGTTCAAAGGAAAATCTCAAAGATGACGCGCAGCGCGGGAAAATATTTTGGGAGAAATATTTGAATTTCGCTAGATGTAGACAAAATCCCGTTCAGCTGGCGTTTCCGACGACGTTCGCCTGCTTCTGGTTTTCCTTCTGACGTCACGTCTGCGAATAAAACGTTGGGGCATAGACAATGTTAAGTAAACGGCCATGCTAAAGCATACGGTAGTGCTAAGTAAACGGCCATGCTTAAGCATACGGTAGTGCTTAGTAAACGGCCATGCAAACCAAACGGCAATGCTAACCAAACGGCAATGCTGAGTAAATGGAGAAGGTTGAGCAATGGGAAAATATCACAGCCTTCGCTTCTATATGCTCCGGAGCCCCAGGCCACCCCAGAGAGCCAATGGAAGGGCGGAGTGAGCTTATCGGGGTCGGAAGACCCCAACGTACTAATTTGTATCCTCCCAAAGCAAAACTTAGCACTTTATGATACTTTCCCTACGCTATGTTAGTCAATGTGGAACTTTCCAGTCCGGAGCGTGTGTAAATAAACGCGTACATAATTCAACATACAAAGTTTCCCTATAGGTTTCAAACATTGTCATACAAACTATGTACCAATTTTATACGTTTTCCGTCATTTCCACGGAAAACTGTTGTGTGACGACTCGGCTGACTCGAGTGTATTAGTGAAGTGCAGTGCGCTGGGCCGACAACGACGGAATTTTACATTGGCAAGAATGGCAGTCCGTGCATTTCTATAGGATTTTTAGGCTTGTTGTTTTTGTCGTGCAGTCGACGAGAAATACGAGAATCCTGTGTGAATGAAGAGCAAACGACGACGACGAATGTAGCAATACGGTAGTGAGAAAAACGTAAAATAATAATAAATTATAATTTTTAGTCCTTTTTGCTACCATGGTTCGTCTACTTCTACTTGTTCTCTCCCTCAACTTTCTACACCAAATTTTTCAAAATTCCAGTAGAGGAAATCAACATTTTCTCCCCATTTCTTCTGTCAACTTATTTCCCATTATTTGTTGTAGGAACTTTTATTCTTGAAAAAAATTTATTTCCCAAATTTCTTCATTTCTCTTAAATTCTTATCAATCAGTCGAATCAATCGAATCAAATCAACAAACTGACCATGACCATATCTTCACTTTTCCCACACCAAACGACTGAATCAAATTAATAGGAAGATCCTTTAAAATAAAAGCCTAAAATTTGATTTGACGACTTCTTGTTGTTTATTTCTTCAACTTTATTTCTCTAAAACTAAAAATTAGACGACGGAAGAGACGAGAGGAATAAAATATTGTGTGGATTATAAAATTTTCGATTTAATTAAAAAAAAGTATATTTTATAGAAATATATTTTTAATTATATTATCCTTGTGCCCTCCTATTTGTTATTGTTGATTGATTGTTATTATATTATTGTTTTGTGATTATCAATAAATAATAAAAATTATTGTCTCACTGATGCTACGCCTGCTGGGAGAAATAATTATTTAAATCGATATAAAATTTATTAAAAAAGGACAGATCGGGATCGTCGTTTCTGATTAATTAATTAATTAGTAATTAATTAGTCAAGATGCCCAGTGTGGAGGAAATCACTCTGAGTTATGGGGCGCAGTTGAAGGACCTGCGGAATAATTCCAAGCCCTTGATCAATTCCTTGACAATGATGGCTGAGGACCATATACGACATGCCAAGATCATTGTTGAGACCATTGAGACTCACCTGAGGAAGGTAGACATCTAATTTATTTTTATTTATTTATTTTATTTTGATGATGTCGTCTTCAAGTTGTTGTTGTTAATGTGATGGAGTTAAAATTTATTCCCTTGAGTTTTATTACACCAATTTTTTTGTTTTTATGCCTAAATTAACTTTTAACTTTAGTGTCTATAGTCTATACTTATATATATATATCATGGAAATGTTTCTTTATCTAAAAGTTGAAAGTAAAAATGAAACAAAATAAAATTAATTACGTCTCTTGTAATCACTCTCCCTGTTTTTTAACAGCTTTGAAATGTATTTTTTGATAAAATAATCCTTATGTTTTGAAATAATAATTACAAATTGTGTAAGACGTTGTTTTAAAAAAGTTGCTTATTTGTAATAATTGTGTTATTGTTACTATTATATTGTTACCTATATACTTATACGATGAAAAGCACGCAATTAAAATTATTATATAAGTACATTAATTTTGTTGATTTATTATTTACTGAATATTATTATTAATTATCATTTATTCGATATATCTTATTTTTTTATCATTTATTTATTTTTATTATTATTTGTATTACTATTTTATTTATTATTATTTTTATTATATTTTTTGACTACAGAAATTCTGTTGAAGCATGGTTATGGCTTATGGCTGATCAAAATGTCAATCAAAGTTAATATTTTTTATATATTATTTTATTGTTCATGTAAGTGGAAAAGCAGACAGATACGATACACATTTATTTTGTATATTGTGCAATTTTACATACTTTTACATCAATTTCCCAATTGTCTGCCTGCGGCTCAATGACTGACATATATGACATGTACAAACAGTAAAGTATGATGACATATGGAATATTATATAGTAAAAAGACATCAAAAATAAATATATTATTATTATAAAAATAGACTTTTCACACCACTAGTAAGTTCTACGTCAATTTAAAAGTACACACATTCGAAACGTTTATAAATACACACATTACTGTGAAAACTGTAAAATGTGAATGGCCTTTTCGCCTCCTCCTGCTGTTTTCTGTGTCATCCTCCTCATCATCCCAATCATAGAACATTAGGCTCAACGACATGGACGGGAGTATTTATTTTCTATTTTCTCCTGTATGCACAAGCAGTATATTAAATTAATATATTGCATATACATATATATCTATGTTTGTCTAATACCTATTTATGGAATTTTGCCCATGAGCCAAAAAGACAAATTCCCTCAAAATCTAAAAAATCCTTTGCCTGAAATTAGACCCTCAGTGTGTAGAGAGGAAAATAAAGAAGGCTTTATAATTTTCAATAGTATTTAGTTCTCTGGAAATATGGAAAATCCAGAGAGAGGGGAGTAACTTGAAATGTATTAAAAGTAGAATGATATTTATTTTGCTGTAATTTTTGTATCAATTTTTGAATTTATTTTGTATCAATTTTTGAATTTATTTTGTATCAATTTTTGAATTAATATTTGTATCAATTTTTGAATTTATTTTTGTATCAATTTTTGTATCAATTTTTGTTTTTATTTTCGTATCAATTATTGCATCAATTTTTTTGTATCAATTATTGCATCAATTTTTTTGTATCAATTATTGCATCAATTTTTGTACCAATTTTGTATCATTTTTTGTATTTAGCTTAGTATTAGTATTTACATGCGAACAAAATATTCTGGCTCGGTTGGAGGATGCCTTTTATGACCTTGGAAACGTTTTAATACTATTTATATTGTCATTGCTGATTATTATTATTATTAATCCTTGTAATTTTATGCTGCCTCGCTCTTTTTTAATGCCATTTCCCATTTACTTGTAGAAAAGGGCAGTGGCAGTAAATATTAATATACGTTATTTCAAGGACAACATTTTTCCTTTTTGTGCTAAAATCACAATATAATAATAAACAGTTGAATGGATGTTGAATGAAGAATTCCAAACGTTAAATATTAATAAAATATATATGTATATATACAGTTTACAGTAGGAATTATTAATCCTGAAGTTTTTGCCATTTTCCTCCTAGTTTATTTATATGGAGAAATTTTTAAATGATGTTTTAATATTGAATTTTTTACATTTTGGCTTAAATGTTAAAAGTTATAAGGTAAGGGGTATGTATATAGGGAAATTGAAATAAAATAATTGCAGAAATTGGACGTTGGATTATTGGGAAATGTCAGTCAAGGCCATTTGCTTATATCTCCATTTTCTCAATGTATTTTTGTGCAATATATTACGTTTTCATATGTAGAGTATTGTATAATGATTATATGTATATTATGTCAACTTTAAATGCCCGAGAACCCGAATATTCCTGCAAAGCTATAAAATTGATTGATTTTCTCCGATCAATAGTTTATTTATATTATTGACTTCCTATTTTCCTCCGGGGTTTGACCCAATTTCTCCCAATGTCACTTCTTGTTTTATACACAATAATTAGGACATAATTACGATTGATTTTGTATTTGATTTTACTGGAGATGAATTATATTAATTTTCTTCTAATATTTTTTTTATTGACACTTGAAACAGTTGAAACTAACTTTCATGGTTTATTATCAATTAAAATAGTAAAAAAAATAATAATTAGAAATTATTTAATAATAATAAATTATTATTAATTATAAATAATAATTTTATTGCTTTGTTACTACATTTTCCCACCAATTTTCGCCTCCATTTTTATGCAAATGAATTATTTTAAAAATGCTTCTTTTCCACGCTGTAGAGATAGAAAATCAGCGAAATCGTTCCATTTGATTTTCCGTTTTCCTACATGAAAATCCATTTTCGTAAAGCATTTCTGGTTCAAACAAAGGAGTTTTATGAACAGAATTTATTGCTTTAGCGGAATAAAGTTGGATTTTGTACAAAAATCAAATGAAAATGATTAATTTTAAGAATTTTGGATATATATAATTCGTTTTTAAAAATTCAAAATTGAGTTAAATTTATTTTTAAAGAAATAAATAATTTGTATTGTATAATTTAATAATATGAATTATATATATTTATTTTTGTTTTTATTTCAAAAAGGTGGAACCGGAGTACAAACTACCGATCCTGTACCTCATAGACTCCATCGTGAAGAATGTGAAGAAAGACTACGTCCCGCTCTTTTCCGAAAATGTCTTGGACTTTTTTACTCAGGCCTTTGCGTCGGTAAGAATAAGAAGGAATTTAATGAATTTTATTATTTATGAACAAAATTAAAATGTGGACAATTTAATAAGGAATCATGATCAAAAAGATGTGAAAAATGTAAATATTTTAACTTTTAACAACCATTTTCTAAATTCTTTCCCCAAATAATTCTAGGTTCCCATCAAAATCCGTTCCCATCTCTTCAAACTCCGCCAGACCTGGAATGACGTCTTCCCCACGAAGAAACTCTACTTGATCGACGTCAGTTGTCACCGAATTGATCCCCAGTGGCCCGTCACAGCCGCTCCGCCTAGCACGGCCACAATCCACGTTAATCCGAAATTCTTACAGAAGGTGGGAGAGGTCGAATTTCATTTAATAACAATAATTGTATTTCGAATCTAAATAATCAAAATTAATTTAATAAGAAATCTGAATTTGTAATAATTAGAAGAATAAAACAAATTAAATAATCTTAATAAAGAAAATTTTCCGGATTAAAATGCAATTTTAATTTGAAAAATTTAAAGTAATTTTTTAAAATTTATATATTTGAAGTAATTTATTTTGCCATATAATAGGAATTTAATTCATATTTTAACCTAAAATAATTCTGTGATTGTAGGTACTGATTCCAAAAGCAACGGGGAGTTCACCAAGCTTTGGCACGAGTGAAGTCCTCACGTCCCAGCCCCTCTCCTCCATGCTCACCTCCCCAAGCTTCTCCTCCTTCGGGGGCTACGGCCTGGATCCATCTGGGGATGAGACGGAGGCACAAATGAGGGAACAACTGTTGCTGAAGCAGAAGGAGCTTTTAGAACTGCAGACCAAGAAATTGGAGCTGGAGCTCCTGCACACTAAAGCTCAGTTGGAGGCGCGGACGCGGCAGCAGAAGGTCGAGATCCATCATTCCCAGCAGCAGATGGAAGCTCAAGTTAAACAACAGGTACGGATTTCAATTTCAGTTTTAAATATAATTTTGAATAATTTTGCCTATCAATTTTAGATACTAAATTACTCATAAGAATTTTAAATATTGTGAATCAATTTATGAATTTTAATTGAGAATGAATTTGTGAAAATAATTTTTGTTCGAATTGTCTTTGATTGTTGTTGTAGCAACTCCAAATCCAAGCCGAGCTCGCTAAACACCAAACGGGCTTAGCCACTTCGATCCTGTCCAAAGCACCTTCCGAATCCGCGGCCCCGCCGGGACTCCTCCCGACTCCTCCTGTGTCCTCCGAGACTCTCCAAGACCCGCGAAAGCGTCGCAAGGATGAGCACCACAAGTCCTCAAAATCCAGCAAATCAGGGGATTCGTCCCGCTCAACGCGACTCTCGCCGTCGCAGCCTCTCAGTTCCTATGCACCTGTCTCTATGATCAATCCCATCATCGCCGTCCAGCAACCGCCACCGCTCTCCAGCGCCATCTTGTCCTCCGGCTCCTCCATGGATTTCAGTAGTAAGCGATCCACCATGGAGAATCCACAACAAGCTCCGGCGCTTCCGGTGATGATGAAACGGGAGGACCATCATCATCATCACGCTACTACTAGGAAAGAAACTTCAACTTCCCCTTCAAGATCCCGCAGCAGCAGCGATAACAAAGATTATTTATTGTCCGTGAACACTTCCCCGTCTTCTCACCGATCACGCCTCTCCCCATCGCATAGTCCGACCAAGAATACCACCAGCTCCATCACAAGCGGCCCTAGTCATCATCAGTCTAATAAGTCTCCTGGGAGTTCCCCCACTAAGGAATCTTTTTCTTCTTCTATATCTGGTTCTGGACATTTGCAAGATCCACGGAGTCGGCGGAAGCGTCAAAATTCCAAAAGTCATGAATCTTCTTCGTCCTCCTCAACAACTAAAAAATCCTCAACAAGGGATAAAGATCAACCAAAAGAGTCTTCATCATCAATTATCAAAGATCGTCAAAGATCCGGTAGTTCCGGCCCTATGAGCGAGGGCAGTAGTTCTTTCCTGATCCTGGAGGTTCCGACGAAACGTCGAAAGAAATCTGAGGAGAGTAATAATAAAGAATTCAGTAATAAAGAATTTGGTAAAGACATGTCGTCTTCGTTATCGGACAAGTCCAGGGATACGGATAAAGCAACAAAGGAATTCCGGGAAAAGGATAAAAATAAATCTTCGAGAAGTACGAGCAGCAGTAGTAGTTCTGGAACATCTGCTGCGGGTGGTGGTGGGGCTAATAGTAGTAGCAAATCCTCAAAATCCCGACATCATCGAGAATCTTCAACGTCTGGCGGAGGAGGTTCGAATTCGAAGAGTAGTAAGGAAGATAAATTCGAAAGAGTCAGTAGTGGTGGTGGTGCTAAGGATACTGTGAATGCACGGAGGACCGCCGTTCTGAAAGGGAATTACCGGAGGAAGACGGAGGTCTCGAAGATGATGGACGATGAGGATGTGGATCTGGTGGAGCAGGGCCTCATCCCGATGAACAACCGGAAGGACAAGGAGAATCATCAGAGGGGGAGGAAGTTATCATCCTCGCATGAGGATCGCATGATTTTGGGAGTCTCTGAGCTTAAGAAATCGATTGGTGGAGTTGGGAGTGATGTGGATCTTCGATTATTTCATCATCAACAGCAGATGGATGTGGATCTTCGGAGTAGCAGTGTGGATTCGGGTCCAACAGCAACCAGAAGTCGGTCGCCCTCCATTTCCGACACTACCAATAGCATGGATATTGATGTTCATCTTCCAGCGTCATCAGCAGCGACCGCCACCAGCACCTCGACTTCTTCTTCAGCAAAGAAGTCGTCGTCGTCGTCAGCATCATCAAGAAGTGACAACATCATCGATGAGTACAGACATTTTTTATTAAATATTTATTTCACTTTGATTATAATTATTATTATGATTATGATTAGTCAATATTTTATAAAACAGGACTATACTATTATTCTTAACTACTATCATTCTTTTTTTTCACAATTTCACCACGTGTCTATTAATTCTTTATTACCAAACAAATTATTTTTTCTTTTGAATATGAATTATTTATTGTCTTATAACAAAATTAGTTTAGGGTGACCAATTTTTACACAAGAATTATTTTTATTTAAATAATTCAAGAATTTTTTTACAATTTACATAACATTATCTGTCTTTGATATAATTAATTATTTAAATTACTTATAAACTAATTATTATTATTTTATTTTTACCCAACGCCTTTTGCCCTTAAAGTAAGTCATTTTTTACATCAACGTCGGCGGGATGTTCAATGTTTTAATTTCAAAATATTTTACGTTTTTTTTTACATTTTATTTTATTTATTTCCTGAAGATGTTAAATAATTTTAAGAAAGTTTATTATTTTCAAAATTTCGACGTCCCTGACTATAATAATTATACTGACGAATATAATATCATATGTAAACATAAGTATAACTAACACAAAGGAATATTGGTGAAAATCTACTCAAACAAAAACAATTCAGCCTTCAAGACCTGAATGGTAGTGTGGTAGTATAGATCTTATTAATTTTTTAGGCCATTTAAAAAAACCTTTTAGATATTATTTAATGAGACGTCTCTCTATGAGATTTCTCTCTATATTTTTATAAATTTACATGGATGCCCAACAAGAGACTGATTATAAGTACGTTGTTAAGACTGATATCCGTATTCGTTTTTTTTTTAATATTTGAGGGCGTTTTTATATTAATAATTATTATCTACATATAGAATACCTTATTTCCTCATGTGATGGTCAAGAAAAGAGGAACAAAATAAGTTAATAGCGTAAATTATAGGAATTACCTCTATATAGTAAATCCTAAATCACACACATATCTCACAGACACACACCCAGAGGAAAAGAGTGATAGAAAAAATTCATAGAATAACATATATAACTATATTTAATCAACATAATTATATTGGTGAGTAAATTGAATGTATCGCCATATAGCATTGTGTATTACTTTTAAATATATGATCCTCCCCTATATATTAAGCTGCCCTCACCTACAGTCGCACTAAAATCTCTGGAACGCTTTTCAAATTTTGCGCCATACACAATACAACATATAACGACGGCCTATCAGAGCGTTTTTCCCATGTATAGCACGGGCTTAAAGCTAGTTACAATCATCCCTGAAATTTACCATGTAAAAACGTTAGTTCAAAATTATCCCTGAAATTTTCCATACAAAAACATCAATTCCAAAATTTCCCTGAAATTCGCCATACAAAAACTTTAGTTCGAAAATATCTCTATAGATCTAGGACTAAATTAGATTATTTTAAGTTTTGTCGTTTCGTTAAATCCATGTTTCACTTTTAGACTCTGCAGTTCCATAAATTTGACGGCTCGTTAAAGTTACGCCGGTATTTACATTTGTTGGTGTATCATCTCATATAAGTCTAGTATAAGAGCTTGTTTGGCTCCGCGTCATGTCCAGTGGGGTAGGCCCATATCCGGTTTTAACGGCCCTTTTGATATTGAAATTTTACAGCACTATTTTCGGGTTTATTTTGAACACACACACATATTATATCCTTCCCCACCCCCTATACTGTCACATTAAAATCTGTCTGCGGTCCCAGAACAGCAATTGAAAAATTTGTGGCATTTATGTGAAAAATATAACGACCCATCAGCGACCCTATGGGCTTGAAGCTAGTAAATTCATTATTTTTCCCACCCCGGCCAGCATATGGGCTCGAAGCTAATCAATTCGTGATTTCCTACATTACCCCCGTGCGGCGCATGGGCTTGAAGTTAGTAAATTCATTATTTTACCCCGTGCAGCGCATGGGCTTAAAGCTAGTCAGTTCATGATTTCCTAAAAATTATTATTTCCCCTTGTGGCGCATGGGCTCGAAGATAGTTAACTCATGATTCCATAAATTTATTATCCCCCCTTGCGGCGCATGGGCTTGAAGTTAGTAAAATCATTATTTCCCTTGCGATGCATGGGCTTGAAGTTAGTAAACTCATTATTTTACTCCGTGCGGCGCATGGGCTTGAAGCTAGTCATCTCATCATATGTCTAAGCTCTAGGAATTCATTAAATTTTATAATTTTGAAGAGCATATTTATTTTATTCGCGAACTTCATACTAAAAATAATGACACTTTAGAAAACATTCATCAAATCATCCATATGGAATTACCATACGCATTATTTAAAAAAAAATTATATATAAGTATTTATTTAGTTGAAAAAATGTTTCGATGGGTCTTCGAAATTTTGAAAAAAAAAACAGCAAAATATTAAGAAATATTTTATGCGATTGAATTATTACATAAATTAATTTATACTAAATTATAAGCTTTTTTAATTTCCTCAAATTCCAAAACATTGAATTGACTGGAAAACCATCCTGACGACGGGTTGGAGGATGAGAGAAAAAATTCAAGAATAAATATTGTCATTGTAATTACTACCATTATTTATATAAGAATTCAATTTTTTCATGGGTAATTTAATAATTAATTAGTGTACACGTTACACAAAAAAAGAAATTGTTGAATTTTGTTATCAAGGAATTTAATAGTAATATTTTTGTATAAAATTATATAATTATAATAATAATACATAATTACACACGAAAACGTTGATTTATGGTCGAAGAAATTGGTATTAAAATAAATTTCGGAAATATTGATGGGAATTCTTATTATTATTTTTAGTAGCATTTACCTTTTTGTATTTTATTAATAATACAATGTGTATTTAATATTACACTGTCATACATAATATATATATAGTTATACATAGATAACATTTTAATGATGATAATTCATTTAAAATAATACGTCGTGTAAATTTAAGGATTTAATTTTAGGCCCATTTTTGATTTAACAAATTGTTCTTGTTTAGTTGTAAAACTACAATTTACATACAGGTCTATGGAATTCAGTGCTGAATTCGACATTATTATATTAATTTTGAATTTTTTTTGTAATAATTTTGAATTCATTTTGTATTTATTTTGTATTTATTTTGTATTTATTTTGTATTTATTTTGTATTTATTTTGTATTTATTTTGT
>JAQGAK010002571.1:0-19501 GCA_034696945.1 Lipothrix lubbocki
ATACAAAATAATACAAAATAATACAAAATAATACAAAATAATACAAAATAATACATACGGACACAATCAAAAGTATTGCAATGCTATAACTTTGAGTAATAAACGTGTAATTGGATTCTTCCACATTATAAATACATGTAGAATGACGGAACTGAGGTCTTTCGACAAGTAAAAATGTCTTATTAAGCTTGTCATATGTGAGGGAAAAATGTGGCGGCATTCTATTATAAGGGCGGCGTATGCAGTAGTGGAGGAAGGATTATAGGTCCAGCTCCACAGTCCGTCAAGAGCGGCGAGTAAGAGGCCCCCAGGAATTAATAGCCTCTGTGTCCGATCTAATCTTCGGCTCAGTCAAGTATCTTCTTACCCGGCTTTTTACTCTCAATATGATGTATATTTACTATTATTATGCACATGGTCCGGACATTTAATGTGCAGCCCGCAGACGCTTTACTATATTGTGTACAGATACCTATTACTACACTATACAACTGCAGCCAGCCGGCCGCACTTGTCTTTTATTCCGAGCCATTAATTCCTATCCTACCCCATATACTCCTATACTCCATAACTATATATAACCTTAACTTAAGCTTGAACTCATTCTGTGTATTTATATATCTGTACATATTATATACATGTATATTCACTATTCACGTCCACGTGCATCGGAGCATCTCTCTCTCTCCCTCTAACACAGTTGAACTATCCCATGCATATAAAGCCCACGTAGAATATGCCGTATTCAACGCAGGATTACGCACTTATTGACTCTCTTGTCGCTGCGGACGACATGGTGTAATGGTGCCCAAATGTCCGGCATTCCTCACATGTTTGTTAGATTTAGCAGAAAATTATATGTGATTGTGTGATGCTGGATGGGTGCATCCAGGGCTTTTTCTAGTCCATCGCCCGCCGCTCCATCCACCTCCTCTTATGCTCTTTACTCCATCCGCCGATCAACTTTTATTAGTTCTTCTTTTGATGTTATTGTTCCGCTTAAGTTCCATATCCATATATGAATATATTGCAATTTCCCTGCAATTTCGATGGAAACCACATTGAAAATGTATTGAGAAAGGGAGACTTGTAAAAAGATGCAGTGTCAATATTTGAAGGATTTGTCGCCGAAAGCGTAGTTCTCGGACCTTCTTTCCAAACCTACCGTTGGGGTGTCTTTCTGCTAGTTTTACTTACGATTTCACTTTAAATATTACACACTTCACTATGTTGTAAGCTTGACTATGTTGTATGCTTGACTATGTTGTATGCTTGACTATGTTGTATGCTTGACTATGCTATACTTATAGGTATGCCCAAATATGTTTTATGTATGCTTATTATTACACAAACACCGGAGATGATCACTTTTGGTGTGCGACTAGGAAAAAGATGACTACTATAGTAAAAGTAAGATAAGACGGGACGGGCGGGAGACTGTTGTGTGGAAAGAATATGAGCGGAAATCTGAGGATGAGAGTGTCTCCAATGTAAATACAGGTTGTGGTAAACAAACAAGAGTTGAAATAAGGCTGGGCTTGAAATCCTCAATAAGTCTCATAATAAAAACATAAGCACTCGTGGTCTTCCTTGAGCGGATCTTGATCCGAGCGACAGAGTCTCACGATTACATTTTCAAGTAGTAGCTATAGTGGGAATTCAAACAAGCCAGAGGACCAACTATTACAGATATGTGATGTGACCAACCATCACATGGAGATCTGTGGAAGCTACGCACTATATTATATTATACAGTGTCCTACACTATGTAGTAGGAGTGAGAACTTGAGAGCGGGATGATGAGCATCTTTGCTCCGATTTCATAACCCCCACGTGGCCCTTTTTCAGAAACACTCTCACATGTAAGGCATGAAAATAAAAAGGGATTTCCCTACCTTCCTGAAATAATATACTCCCTTGGTTTTCCCCGCTACTTTTACTTTACTTAATACAAAGCTTCCTATGAATATTATGTTATAAGTTCTATGTATTATTATATGTTATTATAAGCTCCATATAAATAACATGTATGTACTTCACGAGCTCTATCAAAATAGCATGTGCTTCACAAGCTCCATGTACATAACATGTATGTATGTATGGCATAAGCTCCATGTGAATATCATGTACATGACTACAAGCTGCATATGAAGAAATTGATAGTCTAAAATAGAGTTTACATACTTCCAACCCCTTCTCTAAAAATTCATAAAGCGGCCAAGTTTTTACGAAGCAAATAATATTACTACTCAGAGTTTCTTCTCCCATACACTAACTTTGCTTTATGCTCAACTAAATTTTATGGTCACCATCATCATCATCATCATCAGCCCAAGTGTACAGGCAAGGCTTGTAGTATACATGTATACATGGAACCTGAAGGAGAAAAACTCCAAAAGTCCTTCTCAATTTACGTGGTCTCCAAATCTGCGGAATCGGATTCTTCTATTATTATTTTTCTTTTTTTCCCTTCATACAATCAAACGGCTTACCTTTGGTCTTTTAATTTTACGTTATTTTTGCTCCTACTCCGATTCTCCTGTATGTATAATAGGAGATATGCTCCATGTTCATACTTGATTTTATACTTCTAGACCCGTCCTTGGACCTTAGAAAGATTATTTTTTGTTCTTAAATAAATTCTTTATTTTTTCCCATAAAATAATTTGTCTCCAAAAACATCAGCATTCCTTAATTTCATTCTCTTAACTTCAATTTTAAATTTTATACTCACAAATCTTGTATGTTCATAGACTCCACAAATGTCAGACGCGTTTTGTCTGTCCTAATAAAACGTAAAATGTGGAGTTGATATGAATTCCAGGAAAATAATATTCTGTCTCTTCCCCTGGATTTCTTACCTTTTTCCTAGTTTCTAAAAGCTAAAAGCGGATTCTATTACAAAATCTTACGGAGTTTAAGCTTTAGCCTCTAAGATCCTAAGTAGCATAAAGGTTAAATTCATTAAATAGTCATGTTAAGAAATGACATTAGTGCAGCGGTGGACAGTTTTAAAAAGGATGGAAGGTTATTCAGAGGAAGAGGGAAATTTGTGACGGTAATGGATAACGGATGTGATCAAATGGAAGGAGACCCGAGACGACGGTGGGTCGTGAGCAAAAAGGGTGAAAGAGCGTTTTGGTGGTGAGGCGAAACCCAATCCAGGGGAAGAGACGTGTAAACCTTTAGTATTCATTCATGTTATACACGCCAATCTATGATAGCGGGATCATATGGCATGTACATATAACTGCATGTATTATATATGCGTGTATGTATTATACTTATAACTCATATGTATACTCACATACATGTATTCCAATCTTCGGTTACAAAATCCACTGTATATTTGCTATATTGCTATATACCAATACAATGAGTTAGGAGATACGGAAGACAACGGGAACGGATGAGGGTTGAAAACACAAGGATTCTTTTACCCTTAAATGCAATCTTCCAAATGTATTTTTTGCTTGCTCAAAGCTTTGCCATGTACTTTCTGTAGTACTTTCGTTTATGTAATATACACTATTGCAATAGAGAAACGACTGTTGTAGACAATAAAACTATCCACGTAGAATTGCTAGGGTTTGTCGTAAAAATTTGTAGGACAAAACCACCATTTTAGGGCTTATATACATATTACTTCCATTTATACTTATAGAAAAACTTTTTTTCAAAAGTCAGAGTCCTTATTTTTACAAGCAATGGGACCAATTTAGTAATTTTATTTAATGATTTAATCAGGAAAGTTTGGTTTACAACCATAGCGTTCTTCCAAATTTCTTTACAAAAATATGAAATTAATAAAAAAAATTAATAAAATGAGAAATGAATGAATTACAACTTACAACAATACGTTTGATCAAAAAATTGAAGTAATTTTTAGAAAATTGGCCAGAGATTTGGGGATTTAAAAATTAAAGCTTAATTATAAAATAAAATAGCTGGAAATATAATTAATTGTGGAGTTGGAAGTAAGTATAACAAACCATTAAAAGAAACCTCAAAATGCTGACGCACCGAAGCAAAAGAGAAATATTAAATCTTACAGGAAAAAAAAGCTAGATCGACGGACTCTGTCGATGAAAGAGGAAGTGGAGAATAAAAAAAGGACATCAAAAATCCCATAGAAAACTCGTTATTCTCCCCTTTTTCATTCATGAATAATTTCGTATAATAATGCCCTGCAGCGATGAGAAAGATTTGCGCTGTGTATCTAGCAAGGAAAAAAACTGTTGTGGAGAGAGATGTGAGGGATTGAGACTGAGAGAGAGAGAGAGAGAGCGGAGAAAAGGAGAAAGAGCAAGCAAGGACAACCCTCATCATCAACTCCATCAAGGTACAAGGCAGTTGTATAACTAGCTTGGAGGAAGAATGCAAGAGGGACTTGAAATTCGAAACTTTTTTTTAATCCTTTCTCAATGGCTATATATACAGCTTTCACAACCATGGAAAAGCTATGTACATATAGTGGAATATTAAAAGAAATTCTGAGACCTTTCCTCCCACAGACCTTCACTCACAGGGACTAAGTCTACAGGGACTTTGATTCTTTTTCCCCATGTTTTCCATGTTTAAACAATCATTTCATCATTTTTGGCTTGTAAATTTCTTGGGAGAATGTCTTACAGCTCCTTCCTTTGTATGATGTAAATCAAGATCAAGTATTTGATTTTCAGACAATAAAATACGAGTGAAAAATAAATTATAAATTTCTCAGAACCACAATGAAAACTTGGAGCTGCAGGTGAATTCAAATTTACACAGTTGATGCAATGAAAATTTGAATAAATAAATTGAAGAAAAAATCTTTTCGAACCTCTAAAAAGGAGAATTATTCAATATAAAATTTGAAAATATACACAAAAAACTATATAAACTTATGGGTGAGGGTGAGGTCGTAAATATTACAACAAAAAATTATGACATTAGAGTAAACTAAATTACACAATGCAAATAAAAAAAATACACAATGAAAATAAATAAATAAAAATAAAACTAATGTCACAATGAAAATAAAGAGAAAATAAATTGCAAAACGAAAATAAGAATAACAAATGACATCGGAAAGTTACGAGCCATAATAACTAGAGAAAAAAATGTAAATCAAAAAATTATGATGCCAGAGCACACACTGTAGGAAGTCAATGTACAGGGATGAGTCAAAAGTAAATGAGGAGGTTGTCCGATGACGAGTATCGATGACATACCAATACATTGCTAATGAAGACAGAGGGTTCCCAAGCACCCCAAAACTAATCCGGCTGTAATTATAGGACGCGGAGAGTGGAGCCTTTTCATTTTTCCCGTCCCTTCCTGACGGAGGAGGGCTGGGAAGCTCCATTGACATTCATATCATGTCTCGGACTCTCAGTAGTTATGCATCGAATAGTCAAATCCCGGCGTCAATGATCTTCTCCTATGATGACTCAACGGAGAGTCTCCCCTCCGTGCATCCCTCATTTGCTCAATCACTGTCCTATGACTTTCCGTGTTCGAAGCGCAAAAATCCCAAGAATGAAGACCCTCAATCGAACTCGGCTTCATCTTCCGTCCACTCTCCACTCCATATACTTAGTGTTGTTGCTCCAATTAATAACTAAAGCCATTACGAGCGACAAGTTTCAGGATAACGGCACCGAAACTAAAGGTCTTAATTAAATTGTACCCCACTGTAGTTACATTTATATTTACATGTTTGTTTCCCGCCATTTTCATTTCTTCAATTTTATTTCAGGTTTGTAGCTTACATTGAGATTTTTCTGTGCCAATTGTGCATACACAAAATAAATATATAATTTTAAATTGAAATAATTCAATATATGTTTTTAAATGAAAATATTTAATTAAAATATTAAAATACAAGATTTAATTATTTTTTTAATTAAATTATTTCATTGAAATGCTACTAGCAAGTATGAATTTATAATTTATAATTGAAAATATTTCCCAATAGTTTTTAAATGCAATAATAAATAATAAAAACTAATTAAATCTGTAATTAATCGTCATGACAACCTTGCAAGAGGTGCAAATTGAAAAAAAGACGGAAGGTGAAAAGAGGCGAAAGTGTTAGTGGGAGGAAATGAAAACGTGCGAAGAAGGTAGAGCTCTTATAAAGAAAGATGACAGTTACTGATAATAGTCTAGTGACTCAGTTTTATACTTCCCAGCTTCCATTCAGAGACTCACAGTCAGCGAAGGAATCTCTGTAGCTTGACAATGCCGACAAGAGAAGGAGCAACAACAACAACAAGTGTACACATCAACACAAGCAAGAAGTCGTTTTACTATATACTTCCAAGTATAAATGAACATGTAGTCAAGCTTAAACACAGAGCATTCAAGGATTCAAACAAACATAACATTGATGCTTATGTATACTTATATGAGTACGCTTATAAGTGTATAAGTACACGAATAAGTATACAAGTACACGAATAAGTATATAAGCACACATAAATAAGTATGTAAGTACATAAATAAGTATGTAAGTACATAAATAAGTATGTAAGTACATAAATAAGTATGTAAGTACATATAAATAAGTATATAACTACACAAATAAGTATGTAAGTACACCTAAATAAGTATATAAATACACAAACAAGTATAGAAGTACATACTTGTATAGATTCAAGATTCAACAGAACATTCAAAGACATATCAGATACAGGATTTTGGCAGCCAGACGGAAGTCTTCCTTAAACGTGCACTCTACCCACACACACACACATTCACACTTCACACGTTATTCTTTCACGCTTTCTTTATTCTCTCCTCACACTTGTTCTCTTTCAGGCGTCTTTATTTATATATAAAAAACAGTATCTATCTATCGCTCTGACTCGTAAATGCTCCTGACTGACTCTCAACCGTTCCTCCTCCTGCTGCTCCTTTCCATATACTCTATGCGATAAAGCCGAACAACCATAGCTGTCTACAAACAACACGGAGGCCTAAATGGTTTTATGACATCAAGTGACAAGGACCTTCTTGCTTCCTTTTTTACCACGTCTCTCTCAATTCAATACAATACGAATGTATTAACAGAGCAAAACGCAATCTAGTTACTTTCCTCCCATCTCTCCCCATTCAGCCTATTTATCAGCAAAGAATTTAACAGTTCATGTCACTCCAAAACTTGGGGAAATAGCTGGGAAAATAACTAAAAATACTATTTCCACAGTGGTAGCTGATTGCCTAAAATAGCAAAATATTGAAAATAACAATGTTTTTGTACGGGAAAACGAGTCAATGTAGCCCAGTTTGTGTTCTGCAATATGGAAAATACAATGATAAAATAAAATACAATTGAAAATAATAATAAAAAATGATAAATAAAATACATGAAAATTTAAGTTTACTAAAAAATAAATAAAATATTAATAATACAAAATACATAAAATATTAATATTTTAATATTAATAAATAAATAATAATAATATAATATAAAAAAAAAGTTACGACGACATGGCAGCATATGAAGAGTGGAGAGAAAATGCAGTTTGTCTGGAAAAAGACATGTTGAGTAGTTGTAAGACATGGGAGTTTAAGGAAATGAATGTAAAACAAAGTGACAAAACTTCTCACCATTCAGACAAGTCTGGAAGGAAGTTAGAACGTGAAGACGGATCCGTTTGTCTAATAGTCCGACCATTCAGGATCCGTACACGGTTCGTCAGCTATGAAAGGCCTATTACGTCCTTGAAGCTCGTAGCAGGTTTCCGAGGGTTTGTTCAGCATATGGGAAATGATGCTTTTAGGCCAGCATCCTCTCAAGTGTTTTTCTACAGGAAATCGCTTTTATCTTTTACATTTATTCCACCGACAATTACCGCCAAGTCCGAGGACAGGCCTTAGACTCTTTTATACAATAACAATCAGAGCCTTCCGGGGGTGTTAGAATATTAGACATTGTATCACTTTCTGCTTTATAGCTTCTGATTTCTTAAGAAATGTTTTAATAAGAATAGCCAATTTCTAAATATGTATAATAATTTTAAAAATAATAATTTCAAAAAAAAACTAGTAATTTTTAAAATTATAATTTTAATAATTAATATTCTTAATGCTGAAACTTTTAATTTAAATAGATTCTTGAAAACCAAATACTTACTAAAATTTAATAAATAATCATTAATCAAGAGAGAGCACTGGCTTGAGATTGCTTTGGTTTAGATTAAAACCAATAAAATTTAATTATTTGCGCAAAAATAAAGAAAACCATTCAATTTAAGTATAAGATTGTAACCCAATTCGTGATCTTCTACGTCCAGATCGAATAACATGGAAGACATGGGAAATAATTGAAATTCGACACCACATTCTTTCTTAAATACCCGAAAAGTGTTACAAATAGGAATTTAAAATTCAAGCTCCAAAGCAATTAAATTAAACCCCGGGCATGGAGGATTTAAATTGAAAGTAATGAAAACCAACAAATTAATCATGATAAAACTCCAGCAGCGAGCATGGAGCGCTCGTCCTGAAAACGAGAAGAAGCATCTTAAATATTCACGCATCAAAAGTGTTTGTTTCCAAATAGAAATAATTTCCATTTAGACTTACAAGCCATGTTCCCACATACTTATACATTGACTTCCCCAGCAGCACACAAGTACGGACTTCTTGAGTAGTTAGGATTATTGTTGATTCCGAAGGCTGTGGAAATAAAAAGCTGTGAGGAGAAAGTGAAAAAGATTGAGGGAGTAGGAGCATTGTCGGTGGCATTGCCTTCGACTATTAAAAGACGACATAAGTATACTATACCACTACTAGACTACTAGCAGTGTTGTGAGTTTCTGAGGGGGTGGAATGAAGGAAAAGAGAAGAATTGTATGTTCGCACGGGATTGTTTTACTCGAGGAAATTCATTTTTCCACGGGATTCCATCATGTTAGGAATGGGAAGAAGCTCCTCTCTCTCTCTCTGCCGTTTGCTCTTTAATTGGGAACGGAGTAACGATGCGAATTTGATGTGACGACAAAGAATTCAGCCGAGGTACGTAACCCACTATACAATATTATAGGAACCAAAGATCCAAAAAATTTCCTACTTGTTCACACACATATACTCACGGTGCATAATATGCAATACATGCATGTACATATGCACAGATACTTGCGTATATATACTCACTGATACATGTATATATACATACTTACTGATACTTGCATATACATACTTACAAATACATGCATATACATACTTACACATACATGCATATACATACATGCAGGTACATACATACAGCATCACGGATATACATTGTGTAAGGCAGGGCTGTGCATCCGGAAGACCGTGGCGTTGCTTGGGACAAATGTCTTACATGGAATAGGACAAACAATCGATAGATTTTCCCGGATCGGAGACTCTTCTCTTTTTCCCTCCCCGACACACATCCACACGCACTCCTCCAAGGCTTTAGGACTTGAGGAGAGCATCTACATATACAAAGGCTTGTTCCTCTATATAATTTCCATCCCCGTAAACTATCCTTCCTCACACCCGGGTTCCGCAAAGGAGTCCATACACTGAGAGATATAGTACCAGTGTAGTATTTAAGTATAAGTATATGTAGTATGTAGTAGTAGATATGTACATATACCAAGAGTATATAGAGATAGAAAAATGCATCTAGTATGTAAGTATAAACGGAGAAAGAAAAAACTTGCATGTATATTAGTACACAAGTTTTTACTTATATAAGGGAGGAAGATTCTTTGGAATTCAAACGGTTTTCCTCCTTTTTTGTCTTCCGCTACTCTCCTTTGCTCTGGCTTTGCCTTGCCTGTACTTACTCCTCTTCTCATGTCCTTCACAGCGGAAATAAAAAGTTGCCATTGAAAATAATTCATGCTTCACAACTATGTCGGATAGTTTTGAAAAGACGCACCGCCATTATTATAATTTAAAACCAGGTGAACTTCCACACACAGTAGTCAAAAGCCTCCCAATCACCATTCTCTAATAATAATTCAAGTCCTTGCGTCTTCTCCTCAGCAAATTCTCTTCCTCTCCTCCTTTGTGATAATAATAATAATAATAATACTAACAAAAGGCAAAAGGAAATCTGCAAGTCAACTGTGTGCTTTTGTGTGTGTACAAAAATTGCTTAAAGATTTTGATTCGGCTCTTGTTTCTTAGTCCCTTTCTTCTTACTTTCTTTCCTCTCCCGACTCTATACACAGATTCATCTTGATTTTGGTCATTCCAAAGCTTCTTCTCCGGAGGAAATATGCATGCTCTACGAGTAAAATGTGTAATAAGAGAGTAACATTCCTCCGCAGTAAATCACATGGCCGAAATCAATTTCTATTGCACCCGAACTCGCCAAAGTTGATAGATACTTGTATATATATCGGGAGGAATTGATTTACATCGCGGTGTCATTCCAAGTATCTTATTATACGTCCGATTGAGACTCGAATGATGAGTTCCAAGTATTGGGAAAGTCCATACAAATGATATTCTGTTGGGAAGAGCGAAAATTCTGGTCGTGCGGAACTCCAGAATTCGTACATGTGCACTTTATTGCGGACGATTGCTAAGAATGGAAATCTATCTTGATCAGATAAGAGACTTGTGGATAAATCATCCGCATTTTTTACATTTTTTGCCCTCCATTGACCACCAACAATAAGGCTGGGGTTGTGACTTGAGAGACTATGGCAGTGATGCACAGATGACCGTGTAATGTAGCATAGACACATGTTATAGTGTTGCATGTATGAAATTCCAGAGTTTCTTGTATAAGATGTTATGGTGTTTCTTATATGAAATGCTAGCGTTTCTTATTCAAAATCCTATAGTGTTTCATATATAAATTACTATGGGGATAAAATACCCGGCTTTCATAAATATAATGCATATACTTTATACACAAAATTCAGTATCTGACTTATAAAATGCCAGTGTTCTATACATGAAATGCCGGTGTTTCAGACTTTAGCGTATACATAGTTACACATAGGTATAGATACAATATATTCAGGTCCCATTGAGCTTACGCCGACAAGCTACATAGTTTGTCACGTAGATGATGGGAGTTGTGTGAGGATTTTTTGTCTATTCTGCCGGCATTTGAGCCATCTCAATATCTGCCGCATCTTCGCAGGCTTCTTCAGGCTCCACCGATGCTCAGTCACTGAGCCTGTCATGTACCCCGCTATACTTGACTGTCCTGCATCTGTACTCCGAAGAACAACATAAAATTATATACTGAAGACATACAGTATGCATCCACATACTACACTTAAAATATTTCAAGTATGTATTTCCGGGACCTCGAACATTCCCCATGACCGAACGACATGCATCGTTCATACACTAAGATAGCCCAGAGAGACTCGGACATTTCAGGGACGTACAGCGACGGATGAACGAAGAACAATATTGTGACCAGGAGGCCTGGATATTGGCGGGTTTTCATAAATCAGTATGTACGTCCTATATAAATAAAAGCGAAGGCACATGTCTTTCCAGCTATTATGTATCTGCATGTATGTATGTTCGGAAAAGATAGCTCCTTAAGCTTGAAAGTATAGAAGAAGAAGGTTGAGATGAGAACAAGTTGGAAACGGAGAGAACATAGTTTTATTCTTTTATTTCGACTCCGACATATCTCCGGAGAATGAGGGGGTGAATAGGTGACTGCGGCTGACTTGTCCTAGGCTGGAGATAAGTAGGCATCGAGGAGGATAAGGAGGGACGGTCGGTCTAGAGAGTGCCCATTACTTGTGCCTTATTAGCTATATTGCACGTAACTGCATCTTATCCATGTTGATCTGGGCAAAAGTTTTCTGTCACGATCCCTCATTCGGGAACATATACACTCTCCCCCGAATAACCGGACTACTCCGTATGATACAACTATACATACGGATCTTTATGAAAATTCTTATCTGTAATTGAAAAACTTCTCTACATTTGTTTTTACTGCCCTGCCTCCACAAAACTTCCCCGGCTCCAACAATACAACCAACAATCAAATCTATGTCAACAATGCTTTATTACTCATATCTGATTTATTGCCAACTTTTTACGGCTCAACTTGTATACTTCCACAGACCTATGAGTTCTCAATTATTTCTGCTCCTACAACCCCGCGTGCTGTGTGATCTTGAGGTTAGAAAAAGATTGAACCTTTTTCTTTTTAACATGGAACTATATGTGTATGTAATACCGTACTTATAAAATGAAGCCTTGGAAAGACTATGTATGCATCTGGTATGGAGTCATCTAAAACTGTAATAATACGAAATCTTCAAGAGTAATATAATTGTGGACCCGTTTAATATCTGTACGTGAGATGCGACTTTGAAGAATCCTTCAAGAATTTCCACATATGAACTTCCAAGACTTGAAAACAAAGTAAGGGAGAATTTTACGACAAGTTTATGCGTCATCTGATTATTTTTATTTGCGTTTAAACATGATTTTCAAGACGGGATTAAGAACTTTATCTACAACTCAAGGTCTTATTCTTGCTACTGAGACTGAGACCTTGCTTCTTGCTACTGACTGAGATCTTGGTTCTTGCTACAGAGATCTTGAATCTTGATACTGAGATAATCCTACTGCCAAATCTTTACTCCGGACCCCGTCTGGTCGAATTTGTTATGCAGGGAAGATAGTACAAGATGTTCTGTGGTTAGCTGCAAACATAAAACGATTATAAAAATAAAAATGAATTTAAATAAACTCCACTGGACTCCTTACTATTTGTAGAGATACTAATAATAAGATTAGAAACAGTATAGCAGTGTGATCCTTTAAAGGGTTGATTTACCAGCTGAAGAAAGAGAGATAGACGAGACTTACATTGACAAAACTCCTCGATGAAGGCTGGGGAAATGACAGGGATCTAGCTTCCTCCGCCCTAAAGATTTTTGTCCGGTAGAACGTATTGAATACTACCCAAAGGAGTAGGATTCCGACGAAGATGGAAGTGACTGCACCCGCAATTGCAATTTCTTTATAAGTGATTCGATAGAATTCCTCAAGTAGAAAGCCATTAGGATAAGTTCGAACTTTGAGATCAAAGCCAGCTTCAACAGTAGCAACTAATTGTGTGGCAATTACGCTTGCAATCAGGACTTTTACGATGGAATCCATTTCTGTTAACGTGAGCAGTTCCTTCACTGATTCGATCTCACCCTCAGAGACACTCTGGAACCTTCCTGATGTCTATCTGTCGACAGTCTTCCAATATTGCAACTGATACTTAACGTTCCGTCTGCGCCAACAGTCTGAGCTTGTCCGCTTTCCTTCTGTGGGGTTTTAAACAATTTGTATGTATTGTCAACAATTGTACCGGCTTAAGCATCGATGATAGATTTTTAATTAGCTTAACAGACCGCACCAATAAAGTAATTATAGATATTTACAAGGGTTGACAATAAATAGGTAGAAAGGTTCACAAGTATTAAAAGGGGTATATCCGCATTATTTACCACTGACCTTCGCTCTGCTCATAATTCCTGTATACCTTGACTTTTTTAGGTATAGGTACTTTACTACGTATGGGTGCTTTGACATGTGTAAAAATAGTTAAAGCTTGTACACTGCGGCCTTTTAGTTCCAACTCCCAACCACTCAAAACACGTACAATCTGTTGAACCCTCACTGTTCATGGATCGCTTCGGTTCACTTGATTTGGTGATTCAAAGCGACGCTTGACATTGAAGCCCAGCTGAGGAGATTAAATTCAATTTAAAGTATCCAATCGTTTCTACAACATGAGAATTTTTTAAATGTTAATTTATGTAGTTATACTTATAGGTAAGTGCTAGGTAAAACAACCTGAATACTTTCCCCATGCTATTTCACCTAGATAATTATATGCTGAATTATTGCTTTAAAAGTTTGACTAAAACGTAGATAATTGAAGAACTATTACTGGAATCTGCAACGCAGTCGATTTTTTCTAACCGTGTTGTAATTTTGTACAATAAGATTGATGCTGTTGTTTTTTTACTATTGAGCATGGCCGCTGAACGTAATTTCGTAAACGTTTTTGTATTTTTTCTTTAACTTTCAAGACAAACTTTAATGTTATGGGGCGACATGCTCAGAACTTTAGGAAATATGCTAAAAACCTGCTGAATCTTCAAAAAACATGCACTAATTTCTAAATAATGAAAAGTGTAAAGCTGGAGTATGTAATATGTAACCAATGCAGATTTAAAATACAAAAACACAAATGGGATTGATTCCATAAATACGACATTTTATTGATGACTCTGATGTCATTGAAGGCTTATACACGAAAATCTAAATTACATAAAACATGCAGACAATCGACTATTTAGAATAATAAGATTTCAGTGACTATACATCAAATTTTCTAATTCTAGCCGAGTCGCAGACGTGTGTATAAATATGGCACTTTAAATTATTGTTTTATCGAAAAAATGTCCAAGCATCGTCGTTTTCCGTCTTGTGATAACCGCGGTGATATTTGTAGTTGAACCGTTACGCCAAGGAGAAACATTACATAAGGCCAACCTTGCTGGATTCTGGTAGTTTTGAGCTAATGTCTTCCATGTCCTGGAGTATCTATACACAAAAAAAACAGAAGTATGAAATTACATATAAAAATTCAAATTAGTTGATTCACATATGCTCAATGAGTCGAGACACCCTTCTTTGTATTTTGTGTTCCACAATAATGCATCATGATGAAGCTTGTGAATGATTGGAAAAAATAAAAAGCAGTCTTACCTCAATGCCCCGACTATCCCTAGTTGAGTTCCCGTCTATGAGAGGAAGGTGAATCTGACTGAGAGGGTAGAAAAGATTGATGGTGAGGAGGAGTAGAGTGAGTAGGAAGGCTGTGCCGGCAATCACCATGTTCGAGTCCACTTCCATATCCAAGAAACCAACGTAATAGTCCTTATCCGCAGGAAAGCCATGTTGACCATCGAAGGACTGAGAGACTTGACCGGGATTTTGGAAATTTTGGGCGGACTGTCCAACGTTAAAGGGCTGAACTGAAGATGTTCCACTGGGGGAAATTGCTTCATAATAAGATTTTGCTTCCGTTCCGGCAATGCAAATAGCAACAATTAAAAAATTTCTCAAAGAATCCATTCTGAATTGGAATTGCTTACTGGTTTAAAGACAAATGAAATTATTTAAAGGTGCAATAATGTTGAGATTTAGTTGAAAAAAAATATAGAAGACTCGTGGTACTGGAGAGCTAGAGTTCCAGACTTAAACTGATATCAGATCAGGTCAGCTCCAGCCTTTTAACTCCTACAAGACATTGACCTTCATTTTTCAGCCAGGGAATTAAACAAAAAATTAGACATAAATAAAACAAATTAAACCATGCTCATACAACCTTAATGACCTAATGCAGTCGGTATGTTTTATTAAAACATGCCTTGACACTGTCAAAATTTAAAAAATGTCTTACCACCTGCTTTCAACCCTTTTTTACGATCACTTATGTACTTCCTACATGTTCTACATACTTGATGCCTGGGAGTCTGGAGGATTAGAAAGTATAAAAAAGGGTTGTTTTGTAAAGCCCATAATACTTTGTGCTGTGAACTTGAACATTCGTAATATAATTTATGTCATAAAAAAGTAAAATGCATCTCTCAGCATGATTGAGATAAAACCCCAAAACTTCCACATTATTAAATACACAAATTGAAGTAGACTTTTACAAATGACTGGGATGAATGATGGAAGTGGAAATTGACTGACCTAGCAAATTCCACGAAGACCTTCTTAACCCCGATTAGTAAGAATAAATGAAAGGAACCTAACAATTGGAACACTTATTACATTTGACGGAATGTGGAAAGGGAGAAGCCACAATTGAAAGGAGTCAAAACATCAAGAGTGGAATTTAAATCGTGGTCAATTACCTTAAATGGGACTTGAGGATTATTGCCAGTGTCTGTAAGCATGCACTTTAGACTGTTTTCCAGAGACTTTGAACCTGCGGTTTAACTACCGACTGTAAAAATAAAAGTTAAAGACTCAGGCATAACATAACACGGATGGCCATTAACCATGCAGAAACTGGGAAGTGGAACCTTCCACGCTTGTAGTTATAATCCTTGACTTAATACATGCGCAACCCCCTTGTACATATACAACATCCTCCATCTTTTTGCACTCCATCCCTCTAGACTTTTGGATCTAAATTGTAGACTATGGTCTAAATCACTATGAAACATAGACATTTTGCATATATTTTGTAGAATTTGTAGAAGAATTTTCGTAGTATTGAACCTAACTTACATATTAGGGGATTCTTCTTTTTCTTCGTCTTTCCTATTATGGAAGATAAAGGATCCTTGGAACCTTTCGAACAGACGATTCATACACTTGAATTTAGAAAGCATAAGGAAGATACGAAGCCCGGGCGGTATATTTATGGCGCAAAATATATTTTTGATGTCGTTCATCATCAAATTAGGGCTGTGTATACTAGTAATTCCGTATTCAGGAGCAACATCTGCATTAGCCTCGTCCATTATCCTGCTGGAAAAGCTCCCAAAGTACGTATAACAACATGAAAAATTATGCAAAGAGAAATTTCTTGTGATTTTCTGCCCCACTACAAAGTAACTAGGCCAATGATCTCGCTAATAATGTTAAATCTTGAAACAACAAACTTGATGGTAAAGGGTTGTTTGTTCAGTAGCTCTCTCAGAGTTACGAAATTAGTATTAGTGCTATCTGCGTAGTCATATAATGATACATAATAGTAGTATATGGTTGATTCTTTTCTGTATGGTGGACATGTTCAACTTTGAAAGCAAGTCTGTACAAAGTAAACAGCTTTAAGTTTTCTGAAACAGAGAAAGAGAGCTCATTAAAATGTCCGCGTGTTGCAAAACAGATCCCAGAACTTATTAATAATAGACTATACCTACTCTCCTTTGATATAAAGTCAGGGGAAGTACTTCTCCAAAGATGTTTCTGGACGTCACATTCATATTATTAGCTTTATCACAGTTATTACCATATTGCTAGTAGATACTTAATATACTTACTTTGTATTACATCTATACCAAAATATTTTCCGCAATCGCTCTCGACTGTCGATTTAATAATCGGGACTGTATCAGTCGACCGTTTGCATTGGGAAATCAGGATTATTTCCCCACAGAGCAGTTCGTAAATGTAGAAATAACTTCGAACCCCACCACTCAGCAGGCTGGTCGACAAAAAAGTGGTTAACATAGATACTTAAAAATCCTTTCATTTTAGCAACGCTCCAATTATCATAAAAGACACTATTAGTTTGGTTTCCATTTTCTATACTTACACTACCAAATCTTCAAATTAATACTTGCGCATACTATTTGTAACAAAATTCTATACTTGACTCTCCAACGAAAATTCCAAATTATTTGTATTTGAAGTAGTTATACCAGTAATGAAATGGAACAGACAAAGAGTTTTATCAAAACGTCGCAATTTCTTCTTCAGTAAAATAATTGAATATCAACAATTTCAACCGTTTTCGCGTTGAGGCACAAAAGAAGCATCTGCACCATGAAAGTAATCTAATTGAAATCTGCTGGCGTACTAATTAATTAGTAAGAAGCATCGACACTGAAATTAATTAATGGTAAAGTGTCGACACCACAATGACTTAGTTTAAGTCTAGACACTTGTTTTTAAGTATTGGGAAGGAAATTAATTAATTTCAAATGCCTATAGTATATCTGTATCTAATAACATAGAGAGTTTTTAAGTAACCTAATCCGCACCCGGAACAAGCGTAATTTTTAAAAGTACCCGCACTTGTTTAAATGATAAAAACAACTACACAGAAAACATCTGTAGCCTTCAGAGACCATTGCGGCATTTACGGATGACATTGCGACATGGTGTCAGAGACTGTTTCAAGTGTTTGATAAGGTCCCAATTAGCCATGAAACTGCTTGTTGATTCAGTGTTGCCGGTGTTATGAAAAAATAAGGTAGGGATTCACACGGAGGAATACATATACACGAAACGAGAAGACGAAGCGGAACCGGACATTGACACAGCATGCTAATAAGTTAAGGGACTGAAGTTAATTAGAATGCATAAGCATATAGAAGGACATCCTTGTGAAAGTTCTGAATACCTTACAGCATTTGCACTGTATAGCATTAGATCTTCTTTTTTAAAATACATACATACATCTTCCCCCCACAGAGTCACTAAAATGCATAGAATCATCACATTGCATATATTTAAGTATAGGCATGTACGTAAGTACTTGTACATATAAAAAGCAACTACATAGGTATACTGTATAGGTATATACATTCTATATCTTGACCCGGAACGTATAGTGCACATAGCATCTCAAGTGGTAAGCTTTTGCTTGTGTCGTTGGGATGTTCGGCAGTGTCGGATAAGGATAAACATTGAGAAGACAGACTGGAGAGCAAGGGAGAGTAACAGACAGACAGAGTGACTGAGAGAGTGAGGGTAGGAAGTGAATTGTGAATGCTGTGTTGGATTCTAAGGAAAGGGTTGGCTTTGAATTGGCAATGTTGATGTTGTGTGAAGTGCGAATTCCTTGTGGAAGAGGATGTGCTTGGACTACAGGAACAAAAACTGAAGGCGCTCCTTCCTAGTATTTATACTCTACAACCCCTTTAAACTTATCTGTATACTTGGAGTAAGTTCCTGTCTATAGTTGCAGTAAGTCCTGCCTATAGTTGTAGTTCTCCGTATAGTTTTATACTATAGCGATGCATAGATTGGTACACATTATATACTTGCATACTGTAGTTGTAAGATATACAAACTTACAAGTCCACACGTTATTGCCTCCCAAACTTGTACATATGGTTAACCTAACGTTAACTTGCCCTATTATAAGGGATAGGAAGAACATTATAGTACAGGCAGTACTTCAAGTCTTTTTCGCATTATTGATCATCATAAGAAAGTAGCAAGAAGTATTTTCTTCGTTCATCCATAGAAGCAGTCATTCCATAACAAAGACTCCACGTCAAAAGAACAATGGTGAAAATCTCTACGGGCCAACCCAAAAGTCCTTTCTTGCCTTGTGTCTCTTTGTATTGTGCAGTAGTAGTAACTCGCGTGGAGACTATACGTATGCACCCTGTTTGTTCCCGTGTAGTAAATTCCCTCAGTTATAGTATAACGTCTGCCCTCCTACCTCATCACATTCCCACACGCGGAAAAAAAGTCACATACCGTCAGGTTACTCACAAGTACCCGCACAAGATACACTGCTTACGAACTGCATATAGCCCAACCTCCCTTATATCTAGTATATCTACCTATAGCTGGATGTACGTAATGCATCCTAAGTCTTCCCTTTCTATCTAATATTACTGTGTGTCATTGTTATACTAGATGCTGCTCACATGCAAGCTTTCCTATATAAACAGAAAAATATTCGCATCTCGTCATCCGATTCTTATGTGAGTATAAGGTTTAAGGCCTAGAACCCTATACGTACAGTGAGCCTGTATGGAGCCTAACATGTAGAAGCCTA
>JAQGAK010002572.1:0-19484 GCA_034696945.1 Lipothrix lubbocki
CAATAATGGGCGCCATGCCCCAATAATGGGCGCCATGCCCCAATAATGGGCGCCATGCCCCAATAATGGGCGCCATGCCTCAATAATGGGCGCCATGCCCCAATAATGGGACCTATCTCCCAATAATGGGCACCATGCCCCAATAATGGGCGCCATGCCCCAATAATGGGCACTTATCCCCCAATAATGGGCGCCATGCCCCAATAATGAGCGCCATGCCCTAACATTGGCGACATGCCCCAACAATGGGCGCCATGCCCCAATAATGGGCGACATGCCCCAATAATGGGCGACATGCCCCAATAATATGCTACCTGCCTCTAATGGCGCAATGCCCTTTTTGGGCTTGACGCCCTGAATTACGTTATAGCAAGTGTGGATTAAATTGGATTTGGCTGCTTTCCTTAGGGCAACCTTGTTCGTTTTCAAATTGATAATGAACGGCGTGCAATTGATAAACATTCCAACTTTAAAGCCCATGTACATCAGCTTCTTGGTTAAATTCCCTTGATATTCCATTATGGCATTTAATAAAAATGTTGTTATATTTTTATTGAAACGCCATGCAGAACTCACTATTTTGAGAATTTTAAAGTTAATGAAAATTATGTTTCCCCTTGTGGAACTTGATGTTATATTTAAAGTATTATCAGTACAAATATAATTGTTTTCCCTTCCTGTATGTATGTACACATATTATATATCATTATGTATAATTGCAGATTAAATGTTCAAATAATAATTAGTTCCAGACTATTAATTCTAATTACGTTCTCAAATAATTGGTGCTCGATTGTACACAAAATGTTAAATGTACACTGTGTATTCCATTTTTAGAACAAACTGC
The DNA here is from genome assembly GCA_034696945.1 of Lipothrix lubbocki. Lineage (NCBI taxonomy): Eukaryota > Metazoa > Arthropoda > Collembola > Symphypleona > Sminthuridae > Lipothrix > Lipothrix lubbocki. The sequence continues at coordinate 848 of JAQGAK010002572.1, forward strand.
TAATAATTATTACACTTTTGTGCTCTCCAATAAAAACTATTTCATTACATATTTAAAAATAACGTATTTTTATTTCTACAAACAAATGTACTACGGCTGTGGTTTTAAGGCGTCCCCAACGGGGTATCTATACAGGCTGGGATCGGCTGCACGGAGAAGTGACGTAAGCAAGTGGTTCCCCTATGCTTAACCATGCGTACATAAATGCAGCATTGCGAAGGCACATCAATTAAACTACTAAACCCGATAACTTTTCGAATATTTAAGGGTTATACACTATTTGTAAGCATCAGCAGTGACTAGGGAATGAAAATGATGAATAACTTATGCATCATTATTATAAATTCCACTTAATTTTGATGTTTTAGATCAGTATCCTATTGCCCCTATCATAAAGATACATTGAAATACATATGTCAGGTATCTACTATTAGCGTTATATTTTTTATTTATGATAATTCGCTAGTTAATGCACTAGTTATTAAACTTATAATCATTAGTACCACACTAACTATTACCATAGTACAACTAATAAATAAATACATCATAATTTCTTATAATAATGTCATAAAATGGTAGATAATTATGTCTCAATGTACCCCAAAACGAGCGAACTAATGCAATTATTACATGCTAGCATTTTTTATTTCAACCTAATTTGCTGTATTCCTGTAATATGGTATATTAGGTATATGTCTAAGCAGTAGTTAATAATATTTTAATGTTACATATAATTTTTAATTAATTACCAAAAATCTTTTCTCGCGATACATATTAATTCGTATTAAAGTATGATTTTCGCGCGGTTTCTTCCACTTGGTTTCGTCACAATCGTGCGTGTTCCCACCTGATGCAGCCTTCCAATAATATAACATTGGCATCAATTCAACCTAGTTTATTTTACCATCTTTGGGCGTCCCAAATAACCATTGCCATTTTTGTTTCATACAGTTACGCTTTGCATTCGGATTGAACTAAGCAGATGCTTGGTAGCCCATCCAATTCTGTATGTATCTGGGTATTTTTAGTTTTTCACTCGTAGTATTATGAGCTCCATGAGCAATTTAAAATTCCGGTATAAGCCCATTGGAGCCATTGATATAAATATCCAAGCGTTTGCTACATTCAAGTTGTGCATGAAACAACTTGTTAAGATTTTGCATTTGGACGTAGAGACCGAAATTCACATTTATTTATGTTTAGAGACTAATAATATTGCTGTGTTTTTAAAAATTATACTGGCGATAGTGATCATAGTTTTACACTTTACAAAGTAACAGCTTCCAACCATTATGCACAACTTCGGGCAAGATTTGTGGAATCTTTTGAATCTAGGTGACATAGGCCAGGATTTCCAAGAATGCAGTAGTTCGCTAGACTTCTGGTAAATCATTCCAAGTTGTGTAAAGAATATTCCTAGCCCAAGAGCGCAATTAACAGCATTTACGATTAACATTATAGAAATCACTACATTATTTGTAATAATACTGGCATATATTGAGAAAATCGTAACACCAATAAACATCCATTCGGCAGTGGGTATGAGCACTTAGGCTGTAGGCTAAATTCACCAACTTCATCAAGATTTGAACGCACGTGAATATCTTCATTAAATTTGGTTCCGTTTGTGAAAAATGTCTTGGACAGTTTGGTTGCAAACTATAACATTCGGGCATATTATTCATTGAATGTAAATAATTATTTATTATTAACAAAAACTTATAGCCAGTAACGTATTATGTAAACAATATTTAAATTCCATACGTGATTTCCTTCATTATTGCGACACTATGGAACAGGAGCGGTAAAAATGGAAACCCTACAATGTTGTAGGGTACAAAGCTAGTTCTTAAAATATGCAGAAAGAATAAAGTTGTTCCAACTCTCCAACACCAGCTGTAGGAAATATCGTGAGGCAGCAACGACATTGGCAAACCAGGGAAGCGTGGGTAAAACAGTAGCAGTATCAAATACCCAGAAAGCCGCAAGGCTTCGCCGAATGTCAAAATAGCCAGTACTATATCGCACCTGGTCTGCATACTTTTGAAATCCTTGCAGGTTCGCCCCGATCTGTACAAGCTGTATAGACGACTGTGTTTTACTGTTGAACATATAAACAAACTAATGTTTGCACATCGTTGCACAATGTTTTGAATAAAATATGTTGTCATATCACAACACATACAATGTTTTAAAGTGCAAAATCATAATTTTTGCAGTGTATAATTTATTTTCCTTAAATTTATACATTACCATAAAAACTATCCAGAAATTTATATCCTTTATTATAAAGATTAAGGATCTCGTTACGATAAATCCACAAGCTAAGTTGAAATATGCTGGACATAATGAATAGAATCGTGTAAGCAGCTAAAAATGGCGTGATAAGTTCTTGGGCCTGTTTCTTTTTATAAACGCGGAATGTCTTCACAAGTATACACATTGTGTAAAACCATAGTGCAGCAGTGCTGTAAAAGCCGCAGAACAGTCTTGATTTTGTGGTTGCCAATTTGATTTCTTTGGTTATTGAATTGAAAGTGAACGGCGTGCTACAAATAAACGTTCCAACTTGAAAGCCCAAGGATTACTTTAACTTCTTTGTTATTTTTTCCTGATATTCCATTTTAATAAATTCAGGAAAACCAAGTAAATCACAGTTTCAAAAGCTTGAAAGCAATACTCAGTCGCAAACTTTTTGTGGAAAATGAAAAACCAATAATTCGTTAAGGGAATTACATAAATATAAGTAGGCACAATTTATCGAAACTAGATTTACTTACTCCAGACTATCGAATAAGATTTCATTTGTATTAAGGTAATAATTGTACATGGGGATCTGTGCTGAACAGTCATTTGGTATTAAAGACAGACCATTTGCATCGCCCTATTAAATCATATTCCACTCCAATATAAGTAAACGTTCGTATATGAAAAATGAACTTCGGAATCGATTAACGGAATGAAAGTTAAGACAGCCAAAAAAATAGATTACGAACACCTGCAAAAATTAGACCATTGAATTACTAAAGGCTAGAATTAATTTGAATGTCTGACCCACCCGTTGCTAATTCTGTAATTTTACTTTGAAAGATAAAGCACCTACTAACAACTTAAAACAATTATCATTTTAGTTGTCGTCAATTCATATAAACCGAGCTGGTTAAAACTATTATTTTGACGACAACCAAGATGTCCTGTGTCAAAATAGTGCTTTCTAACAATATTATTATTTTTACTTATAATGGCGTACTCGATTTGGTCAAAATACCCACGTATGTTTGTGTGTCAACAACTTATCACAATGGCCGCTCCAGGGGAAGGAATTAAAAAACAACAATGAATGATAAAGAAACCAACATACTGTACAGTCGGTTGGCCCAATGATAAATTTATTACTAGTAACATACAAGGTTTACAATATATTACTTACAATATAGCAAAATACAATCACGAGTTAGAGTTAGTGATTTATTATTGCTTTTGTACAGTTTGATCGTGCAAATAATAAGTTTATATAAAATGAATGACAATGTTTTATAAAGCAAGATACGTTTGGTTAGCAATTGAAGTTAACTGTCGAAGGCTTGTTTGGGCGATTAGGTTGAACGCGACAAAATCCCAAATTTATTTACATAGACGAAATATGTAGCTTTGACAGGTTCGGCTGTTAATTTACACAACATCTTGGAACGCATTAACAGGAGCATTTGACTTCTTTAAAGGTCCCCAGCCACCACAAACATGTATTCAACTTATAATCCCAATGTAAACATTTACCGACAGAAAATAATTAATACAGTTGGGAAATTCCACAACACAATATATAGTGCACCAACAATAAAATTCAACAACTCAAATATGGAAGTATCCACACCCACAGGACAACATATTTATAAATATGTTTCTATAAATTAATACTTGGGAAACCTTTGTCACTAGAACTTTCAAACATATGTTGCCCATTAGGTTTGTCATAAAAAGAACTTGTTCCTACAGTTCTTCTATGATCTACTAGTAAATATTCCACACATATTTATTCAGTTGTAGACACTTAATTGTATAAACTGTATACCCGAGAATATAGCAGAACTGAATTTGTATGTTTACAAAACAATAGTATAACAATAACAACGATACACTGAACTCTCCTCTATAAAGAATCATTACAGTAAAAATTGCGAAGAATCCTTTGCCGTCTCAGTTCTGTCACTACATTATTTTCAAGCAAACGAAGATACCTGTCTCCAGTGACGTCGTTAAATTAATAAGGACCAATGATCCTATCCACATATACGGCCTTCCAGACGCACAGATTCTCAGATTTCATCTGACGCTCAATGACACAATAAGGATTTGTAGTGCCACTCTACGTTATTTCTTGACGTGTGCCTTGACAATGTCAAAATGTATTCAGGTGCACATTCTGAAATTTTTAAGTTTGAATTAGAGGAGATGTATAACTTACACTTTCATTAAATGAATCAACTTTTGCTTGTCACCAACTTCCTGAACTAAGGCACTGTAGAAGTCAACTGGGGGATGATAGAAATCCCCAATGCAAAATGTTCTTTTGCTAATTAGTCATTTGTTTTTTAGTGTCACACAAAAACATTATATATAAAGTCGTTTTCGATTGAAGCGCTGATAACGTAGTGTTAAAGTTAATTCTCCGCCCGTCCAAGAGGGGTGCTTTCATACAGAATATAAGTTTCAATCCTGTATATTCACATGACCCCTTTGCTAAGCCCTTGGGTGAACAAATTGACATTTCTTTGATTTGTAATTTCTCCACTGATACCTCTCTAACATAATAATCCACGTGTAACACCGTAAGGCCATGGAGTGCAATTTTGTACTCTCGACCTCCACTAAACGCATTAACAAAACGTATATACGGATATTAAATGTTACGTGGATCACAAATAATGTTGTCGTGTTCTCCTGAGAAAAGCTATTATTGTTTTTTGACTATTTCACGAGCAAGAGGTAAATAGTATTTGTAGAACTTCATTCTGTTTTGGTTATTAACGTCGTCAAAAGTAGATATCTACTTCTTGAAAAATTTTAACGCACGTAAACCTTTTAGGAAATCTCAAAACCATTCCAACATTAATCTGAAATTTGTTTAGCTATTGATGCTGTTAAAACTATTAAAATTTAAATAATTTGAAACAATGTTGCCATCAGTTTTTCGGACCCATTTAAATTTTGAGAATAAATTAGTCACCTGTAAAACAATAATTTGTAAAAAAAAGTTTAAAATATTCATGAATTTATTTTTAATTTACGGAAACGTGGTGGTCAAAAAATGAAGTACAACAATCAAAACATTGGAAAGTGTTGTAAAAACACCGTATCATGCAAAGACTAGATGCATACATTTGTTCGTGAGAGTATCAATTTGCTAAACAATTAGAGTTTGTCATAGAGAAACGACGATTAGAAGCTTCTAGAATTATGACCATGCCCCCAGACTACGATAAGCTTGACAAAACAGCTTGTTTTGTTGTAAAACAAATAACCAAACGCTGATCTGCAACTTTTAGTTGTAGATAACGTTATGGGTCAAAACGTATTCAGGTGTTAGACATCAAGCACACAGTAGTCACCGCTATATAGGTCATGCCCACTTTGTTTAAAACGCTAATAGGAAATGTTGTAAAACAATTCCAGTGATAGTTCATTCTCTAACTACTTTTGATGGTCTTTGTATTATTGACAATCCTAACCACACTTTGATTAAAAAAGTAAATGTTCTCATTTTCTGAGAACGCATACATTGTTGACCTATTAAAGAGCCTATTAACAAAATCTGTTGTATAAATTACGAATCATTTCACATTTCTGCTGATATTTGAACAACTATTTGTTGTCAATCAGACAAATAGAGTTGGCTTTTTAATGTATTGTTATGATTGATTTATTTATGAACATGCCAAATTCTGTTTATTTATACGACAATTTTTCCCTCGCCGAATAGTATAGAGTTCCTAACACGTCAATTCCAGAATTTTCAATTTGGACTGACGCCAAGCTGCGGTAACCAAATCAGGTAACCGCCAATAACTAGTAACAAAAATGAATAACTATACGATTTTTCATTTTTGTTTATTTGGTGTTGGGATAAGTTTTAGGATGTGGGAATTTTATTCCTAGGATAAGGACCAACTACGAAGAGGACAGCTGTGGCAGGTCATGTGCACTATAGTCATATAATAGCTTTAGTCATTATTATTTCCGTCAATCTACGGCCTGTGGCCTTTACAACGTTTATCAAATACAATTTCGAAGTTCGACTAAATGGGGTACAAACTTGCAATAACAATATGTGATATTTACTTTATAAGGCGTTATTACCGCAATGTATTAAATTCCCGTTCTATGACTAAATTGAGATCCGAGTTTGTGTATGTTACTGTAAGAAGAGTTTCCTTATAACAAGTCTTTTATAGCGCTACTGTGGGTCCTGTGAATATTGCAAATCACACGTTCGGCCTTGTTTAGATTCGACAAAAACACAGAACTGCTCACTTACTTTTGGACATTAATAGTATTGCTGTGTTCTCAAAAATTATACTGAAAATAGTGATGACAGTTTGACACTTTACAAAGTAATAACTACCAACCATAATGCACAACTTTGGACAAGATTTCTGGAATTTTGTGAATCCAGGTGACATTGGCAAGGATTTCCAGGAATGCAGCAACTCACTGGACGTCTTGTAAATCATTCCAAGTTGTGTAAAGAATATTGCCAGCACAAAGGCGCAGGTTGCAGCAATTATTAATAGCAATGACGAAACAATGATGTTATCAGTAGCTATGCTGCCGCATATGCCAAAAATCGTAGCCCCAATAAACATCCATTCGGCTGTTGGTACAACCACTTCGCTGTAGGCTAAATTCACTAACTTCATCAATGTTCGAACGCAGGAAAAAGTTTTCATAAGATTTGGTTCCGTTTGTAAGGAGCGTTTATGCCAGCCCAGTGTCCTTTCAAACCTATCACATATTTGAAAATATTAATTAAAACTGTAATATCCTTACGAAAAATATATTATCATTTAATAGAACTATGTACATATTTTGCTTTGTTCAAGTACATTATACTAAAACGTTTATGAACTTTATACTGATATCTGCGCAATAAGTCATCCAAGTTAAAGTTGACAAGGTTATAAAATAAAATACCTAATTATTCATGTGGCATACACTGAACTCTCGTTATAAGAGAACGCTTTGAAACACTAAAATAAGTCTCTTATTGTATTATGTATATTGTATACAATAAATAAGTCTCTTATATAGGAGTGTTCTTATAGAGAGAGCTATATGCATATAATTATGTATGATATGTGGATTCAAAGGAGCTATTACAGAAAGAGTTCTCTTATATGGAGATCTCTTGTAGCAAGAGTCCGGTGTATGTACTAGAATTAATTAGCAAAACATTTAATTCAAAACAAATAATAAATTGCATACGTGATTTCCTTCAGAATCCAGACACTATGAAATAGGAGCGGTAGAAACGGAAACCCCCAAATATTATTCGCTGCAATACAGGTTGCTAATAAATGCAGGAAAAATAAAGTTGTCCCTACTCTCAAATAGCAGCTATAGAAAACATCAGGAGGCAACAATGACATTGGCAAACCTGGGAAGCGTGGGTAAAACAGCAGCAAAATGAAATACCCGCCGACCATTAGCGCTTCACTTAATGCCATAATAGCTAGCACGGTGTCACATTTGGTCTGCATCATTTGGAAATCATTTTTATTTCTCCTCGATCTGTGCAGAGGGTTTAGATAATTGTAAGATCCTGCAGTATAACATAAAGTAGGGGCATAAATAAATTGTTGGAATTTATTACGCTATAAAAATAGCTACGGAATGTGCTCTCGTCATTTTCTTTATTATATTACCATAAAAACTCTCAAGGAATGATAATCCTTTATTATAAAGACTCAGGATCTCGTGACGATAAATCCACAAACTGAGTTGAAATAAGCTCCCCATGACGAGAAGAATGGTGTACGTAGCAAGAAAGGGCTTGATAAGCTCTTGGGCCTGTTTATTTTTATAAACGCGAAAAGTCTTAATGACTATACAAATTGTGTAAAACCATATCGCAGCTGTGCTGTATATACTGCAGAAAAGCCTTAATTTAGTTGTTTCCAATGCAATTTTGTTAGTTTTTAAATTTATAGTAAATGGTGTACTATGAACAAGCATTCCAAGTTTAAAGCCCAAGTACATCAATTTTTTGGTTACGTTTCCTTGATATTCCATCTTGAGTTAGTAAATTGAATTTCATTACAACTGCAAACTTTCAATACTTTTCATTGAAACAATCACAACCTTTTGGAGTAAACAAATCGAAAAAACTAACAAAGAAAAAGGAGACAAGGAGATAGCAAAACATATGTACACGTTTTTTTAAACGTACATACTCCGAAATTGTCTAATAGAATGAAAGTTGGGACAGCAACAAAAATGGGCTACAAATAATAACGAGTAAAACTAGACCGCTGCCCACTTATAAACTATGTGCAGTAAAAATAATTTGAAAATAATTGACACACCCACTGCCGTTTCTAAAATATAACATTGGACGATAAAATACCATATTATTATTTATTCATAATTATAACTCATGGACAAATTACCGCGTATGTATTTGTATACAAACGAACTATTAAAATGTCATTTATATTTTTTTAAGAACGAAACACGAACTTGTCTGGAGTCAAACGAGTGGTCTCTAAAAATTCTTATATTATTTAACAATTATTGCCATTCCTTCCATAAATTGTTAATAAAGCCAAGGTTAAAATGCTCGTCATAAGTCATATTTTATAATTGGTAACGTTACGGAACAGACAGCTCACTATAATTAAACATTGTTATGGAATCCTGTAATTTAAGTACGTATATAAGGCTGTAGTTGAACCACTTGAGTTTGTTTCCGGATAAAACTTCCCATTACGGCAGTTGTTTTTGTTTAAATACGAAATTTAAAAAGTTATATGTTTCTACCAGTAACCATGGTTAGTAAAAAGCGTGGTAAAAAAAGATTCACACATAAAGGAAAGCAATAAAAAGATTTTAATATGTACAAAGGAGCGCACAAAGTTTTGAACAATATTATTAATAATTTGTTTAGGGGGAAATAAAATTTTAAAACTTAAGACCAATAACACTATAAAGATAAAGATTATACAATAAATAAATATTTTCTCATGAAGCAAAGCTTTTAACCACGTACGTGTGTATGGTCTTTCTGTCCGCTTTACTTATAGAAGTATACATTTAGAACTACATCGAACCGGAGGTATTTATTTACATGCTGGTAGGGCAGGTACAACTTGAATTGCATTTTGGCATGCATGCTGGACAACGTTCAAGAGGACATGCGCAAATTATCTGTGGGCAGTCAGGGCAGGCTTTATTAGCTTTTGGTTCACACTTGCAGGTATTTTAGGATGGACACGTAGGGCAGTGGCAAGGCAGCAGACAATTGTTTTTGGGACATTTGGGCACTGTACAGGGGCCTGGTCTACAGTTACAAGTGGATGGGCAGCCACATTTATTCGTCCCACAATATTCTTCGCGATTGTTAAATAAGCATTTAGCGCAACTGCAAACAGTACAAGGTGAGCAAAAGCATTGTGAGAGATTACAGGTTGGGGCTGGGTTTATATCTGTAATGAGAACACAATAATAAGAAGATCAAAGATAATAACTTAAGTTAAAACTAAATAATTCAAAATTAATGACCTCACATTATTCAAACATAATTATATTTGTATATCATTTAGTTTAAATACAACATTTTCGGTTTTTGTGGTTTTCAAAAAAGGTTTAATTACTATTCGCCAGACAAGTAGCAAAGTGGGCCATCTTAGTGTGGACCAAAAATGCAAGATGGGATATTCAACTTCTATTCTGTGCAAGATGGGGCATTCCGTTCTAATTGCTTTAAAAACTGAAATTAGGTACATTGGAACCTCGCTATAAGAGGCCTCCATATAAGAGAATTCTCTCTATAAGAGATCCGTTGGGCTCGCATGTCATACATGGTTATATGCATACGAGCTCTCTTTATAAGAGAATTTCTATATAAGAGGCAGATTTTGGTGATTTATAGCGTTCTCTTATAGCGAGGTTCCAGTGTAGAGAGTCTGTTGTAAAATGTAATGTAAAGAAGCGATTGTGTATGGTTACATGGGCTACGCCAAATCCTGAATAATGTCAATTTTTATGTTGACGTCGTGCCAAAGTTCAAATATATATATAAATAGTATCATTGTTTGAACCGCTAAAAGACTTATAAAGACAACGCCTAATTGTTCTAAGGTCAGAGATTTCGATTCAAGCGTGTGGAAAACTATTTTTTCTCCGTATGATAACATTTGAAGTTGGTTGATAATGTTTAATCCGTCGTAAAAGCTCATCAAGCCCGTTGCAAAAGTACGGTGAAACAAAGAATAAAGAATGTGAACATTAGGCGGATAAAAAGTCAGTACTTGAGCTGTAAGCCTGATATGTTCCTTTCCAATTAAACATCTGTATTGTGATTTGACATTATTACAAAGTTTTTCGTAATAATCAGCAAAAAAGAGTGGGAGAAATCCACAATATTTAGGATTTCGGATAAGTTCCGCTAGAACGTTGGAATCAAACAAAAGGCCCGGGAAAATAATTGCATTTGATTTTAACTCGTCGACGTATTTAAAACCTGATAACATACTGTTGTTTTTTTGGAAAATTTGGAGGAGATGCTCATCTTCAGACGGAATGACAAATGTATAATTACGTTCATACAGCTCACGTATATTTTTCAATTTAGGTGAAACGCTTGGGGCTACTAAAACACTTTGAATAGAGCAGCAATAAATGTTAGCTAAGGTCATGGCTACAAAATTCCACAGGATAAGTATTCCCACTTTTGATTTGGAAATTTTTTGAAATTGTAAAACTAACATTGAAGTTGTGTAAAGGATTTCGTTGTTTAATTTGGACATTCTGAATTTAATATATAAGCACATGGCAAACATTGACAGTGTAGTACAAAACCATGAATATATATCTAATGGATAGAAAAAGGATAAGGGATCGACTAGTGGACGGATCGTCACAAAGTGGAAAAAGTTAAAATACTGCCATTTAAAATAAAAATTCAAGGATTTCTGGTAAATGTGTTTAAATGGGTTCTGTTCAAATGAACTGGAACTATACAGTATGCCGCCTAGATATTTTTCCTTTTCGAAACGTTTGTCATCGATTACACTAGCGTTTAAAATCCGCGCGATGTTGGAAAGTGTAAGCATTGGGACAAGATCATATCGTGCATATTGGCTGATTATCTGCCGCAGCGGCATTTCCCGAAGCTGGCGAAACCAGAAAATATTTAATATCTCTTTTGTCATTTCGCAGATTATAACAATACCGTGGCGGTTATAATTGTAACGACGAAGCCCGGCGCGACCAAACAGCGACATCTCTGTTCTCATAGTAGGGAATTTTTCATTCCGTTCTTGAAATCGCCGTTCAAAGTCCACCTTTTTCAAGCATGCAACTCTAGCTCGACTACAGTAAATGTGAGCTTCAAAAATATTTGTGACTTGATAAGAATCGTCGACGTATTCCACAAATACGAGATTTTCTGGGATTTTCAAAAGAGAAGATTTAACTGTGCGGAGTTGTTTAAAAATCTTTTCGTACACCTTCACAAACGGCGTTTGGTTTGACAAAATTACTAGCACTGTATCAACGATGGCATGTGATTCATATGCTAGGATGTCTATTTCAGTGCGTAAATATGATGCGGAATTATAGCGTGATTTGGTCTGGGACATTGTTTTAAAAACTACAAATGTCTTGCAAGTCGTTCGAGCATTTCTAATTATTTCAATGTCCGTAGGCGGCTCATTATATTTTAAACGCGTTGTTAGTCGAACAGGTTGAAACGTTTTGCCTGTTGTTAGCCTTATTATTAATTGTCCATAGCCCACATGTTGGGTATCACGAGCTACAATTATAGGTAAACAAATTGGATTAACAACAGATATTAATTTTTCTATATTCAAATCTTCCGGCGTAACGCGAATTACCATGAAAATAGGGTGAAGGCTTATTATGACTGCTTGAGATGAATGCATATTTGAAATCCTTTAAGTGAGTTGGCAGTAACTTTACAGTATTATATTAAAAGTCAAAAAATTTTACTCATCTATCCATGGGATTATGTATAATCAATTATTTGTATTTGCTCAAATGACTTTTGCCGAGCCATTGACTAAACGTGCTAAGCGCTCATTGGTCATAGTTTTATAGTTGCGTGATCGTCGAATCGTTTACACATTGAAGCAGTATTCTGTGGTGTGCAACATGCTTGTTTGGGCACTTTTTTCTTATTTTTACTGATAATTTATGATTTGGCACGTCATATTGCTAAAGTGGTCGATGCAGTTTCAACGATTCATTAACAAATTTTTAATTCTACGTACACCGGACTCTCGTTATATAAGAGATCTCCGTATGAGAGAAATCTCTCTGTAAGAGAACCCTTCGGCCCACATGTCATACATAGTTATATGCATAATAGCTCTCTTTACAAGGGATTTCCTATATAAGAGACTGATTTTGGTGGTTTATAGCGTTCTCTTACAGCGAGACTTCCGTGTATATTGCAAAGCAGTTGACCCAATAATATGCAATAAAATTGTGTTTAAATTGATTTTTCTTGTGTTATCGGAACTTCTTGACAGTTCAGTAGATACATATAGAGCGCCCTGAGTCCAATTAAAAATATCGTTCCTTTAACTTGCAATGAAAATTTTGTTTTGAAAGTTGGAAAATTAAATCAAATAATATAATACAAATTATATAAAAACAGAATAAATTTAACATTTTGGAAACAATGTGGACGGCGTATGATGCATTCCCGAATATAAAAATATGTATGTCCAAAATTAAAAAGTAAAATATATTCAATTACAATCCTCCCCCATGCATATGTACAGTTCATACACACCTATTTCGTATAGCATTTATAATTTGTTTTTGGAGTGCTTTCTAATTTTGCAATCCCACACACACTACGAATTAGCTCATTCATTGTTCAAGAGTCTGCATAACTCTGTAAAATACCATTATCATATTTTTATATCGCTTTAAGTTACAATCATATTCAATTGTTCTTCGTAGTGGACCATCTATCAAATGGGAAGTGCTGCAGTCAAACTTCATGTACCAATTCAATTGTTTGAATTTTGCTATAGCATTTGAACAAAAAAAGTTTCACTGGTTGGCACATTTTGAAATTGAAAATTATAGTGAGAAAATATGAAATTTAAAAAGATTATACAACACCCTCGAGTTAAAAGTGAATTACTATTTATATTTTATTTACATTTGGTTGTCCAATCTAATAAACTTGAATTTAATTGGCCAGAGAAATATTTATTTCTAAAAATCTTAACGGATTTCATTTTTGAGCTCACATCTATAATCAAATGCATTAATATGTAGGAAAAATTCACGAACTAAAACCGACTCAAACTCTCGTTAAGCTTTTGTTTTGCCGACAAATAAATGTAGCGGAAATAAAAATTGCCAGTCACTATTATCCACACAAGGGAAAAGCCTTGCAAGGGCCAAAAATGCTTGCGAAGTCGTTGCCTGATTTATCTTATTTTACTAACCACGTGCTGACTCCCGCTGAGGAAAAGTCATACATATGTGACGTTTGCGGGCGAGCATTTAATTGGAGACCCAACTTTGTGCAACATAAAAAAACTCACGACTCAAATCCGCCCACATTCCAATGTAAATTGTACCTAAAGAAATTAAAGACGGCAGGAGGCCTTATTCACCACAGTAGAACTCACACGGGTGAGAAACCCTTCAAGTGTAGAATTTGTCAAAAAGATTTTACAACGTCGGGTTATCTTCACTAACATATCAGAGTCCATACAGGAGAAAAACTTTACAAATGCAAATACTGTGGAAGATCCTTTGCATTTCTCTGCTCCTTTAATACGCACACAAAGCTGCACGAGGGAAAAATTGTCGGGCATAAATGCAATTTATGCCAAACAACACTGACAACAAGTGGTGGTCTGATTTTACACATGAGAATTCACACGGGAGAAAAGCCGTACCGTTGCAACATTTGTCTGAAATCTTTTGCTGTATCCCACGCTTTGAGTTCCATTTGGTGACGCACACTGATGAGAAGCCTTAAATATGCAGTCAATGCGAAAAACGATTTCACAAATTCGACCTGTTAAACTGTCACATGCGGGTCCACACTGTCGGCAAGCTCCACAAATGCACTTTTTGCCCAGCGGCATTTGTTTAAAACAGACTGTTGAGCTACCATGCAAAACAACACACGTTAGAGAAGCCTCATCACAAGTGCGATATGTGTGGTGCAAATTTTGCCACGCCTAATATTTTGTCGGCTCATAAGAGGGACCAACACAATGATACAAAATACAAATACGGAATATGTGACAAAGAAATTAACCTAGCGACTCATTTGAAAACACACTAACAAGGGAACGGTGGAGTGTGGTACGTTCGAAATGAGGAAACTATAGTAACAACATGTTAAGTATCACCAGTAGAGATTGTTTGTACCAATCATTCCCCTGCAAATTGGGTTTGGGGAAAAATACAAATTTTTGACGTTTTTTATTTTGCCCTGAAATTCAAAAATGAGTTTTTTAAATGGCATTTAGCATACAAAGTTTTTGTCGCCAGAGGTCCCTACCTGCAAAAGCTTTTAATGTGTCCTTATGTATAGGAATTATTTAAAATCAATTTTCCTTGCCCTTTAATCCATAAAATAGTTGCACACGTGGAATAAATGAGCTAAACGATCACAAACAAAAATAATATTCTATTTGGTGGGCGTTCAGTCCATCAAAAAACATTGAATTCAATAATTTTTTTTTCGGCCAATTTTTCAAGATTGCGGACACCCCATTAGCGGTTTTTGTTATATTTTATCATTTATTATGCCTAATTATACATCCGGCCACAAATGTGTTTCACATTAATGATTTTATAAAGCATAAAATTCAATAATTTTTTATTTTTACTGATTTTTCAAGATGGCGGACACCCCATTAGCGTTTTTTCCATGAAATCATTTGTATGACACCAAATTTTGGCAAAATGTACAATTAACATAGTAAATGATACGATGAAAAAAACGCAAATAGGTTGTCAGCCATCATGAAAAATTGGTCAAAATAAAAAATTATTGAATTCCATGCATGAACGTCTATCAAATAGAATATTATTGTTATTTATTCTTGTTTAACTGACGTAATCCACAAAAACAAACATTTTATGGAATATCAGGTAAGGAAACGTAATTTTGATTCAATCCTATATATAAGGACAGCAAAAACTTCTGCAGGTGGGACCATGTGGCGATAAAAAATTTGCATGTTAAACCCCATTTAAAAAAACCGTTTTCAAGTTTCTCGACAAAATAAAAAACTTCAAAAATTTGTATTTTCCCCAAACCCAATCTGCAGGGGAACGATTGGTACAAACACTCTCTACTGGTGATGCTTAATGTATTTTTGCTTTAGTTTACCAGTTTCAGCCGTGGCAGTATAATAGTCTCCTTCGTTAGAACAAAGCATTACATATATAATAAATTGAGCAAGTACGCTTCAAGTCCATTAATAACAAGTAAATATGTATGTCAAGGTACACTGAATTCTTGCTATAAGAGAACGCTATTAATCACCAAAATCTGCCTCTTATATAAAAATTCTTTTATAAAAAGAGCTCGTATACACCTAACTATGCATGACATGCCAACCCAAAGGATCTCTTACAGAGAGAGCTCTCTATATGGAGGTCTCTTATAGCAAGAATCCAGTGTATGTTATACAGTAAGACTGTCTATAACAGAGCCCCTATAACAGCAGCTTTTCTCACCTAGTACACCGGACTCTCGCTATAAGAGATCTCCATATAAGAGAAATCTCTCTGCTAGAGAATCTTTGAGCCCACATATCATGCATAGTTTTATGCATACTTGCTCATTCTAATGGAGAATTTCTATAAAAGAGACTGATGTTAGGAAATTATAGCGTTCTCTTGTATGTAGCGAGAGTTCAGTGTTAGATATTTGCCTAAAATTTCGACTTCTCTAAGAGCCCTTTATAACCGTCAAAATTGTGTTTATGACGCTTTATGTAAATTCCTTGAATATACTTTTCTAAACTAATTCTTTTATATGGAGAGTTCTACGTGTATTTAGAAAATTCTCTATATAAAAGATCGACAAATAAGTGCTAGGTCCGCGTGGTATATGTACATGTATATTTAGATGCCTTTATTTAAGAGAATCCCTTCACAACAGACAAATTTTATTGGTTTATAGTGGTTTGTACGGAAAGGTTTCTGCAATATAAAATTTATCTATGGGTCGTTAGAAATCCTAAGATTTGGTGCAGAAGCTTCTTGGGCTACTTTAGGAATGTCGTTGGTGTCAGAGTGTGCAATATCCGAAAAACCTTATAAATGCGATTTTTGAGATTTTCAGCATTCTGATAAAATAGACATTCCTGAAATGATATTCAGACTGCATACAGAACATTTCAGCTTAATTCATCCCCTAACGGCCGAGATCTGGCACTGGCCACCCTGAAAATTAACAGCCCTTCACACCTGCAGGTGATCGACCAAAGTCGTGGTCGGTTAAGAAATCGCGATAATATTAAGAGACAGAGCTGGCCTCCCTACTAGGGAGCAGGAGATATTTTAACATGTTAGCTGCGGGAAATATTTTTCCCATAGCCCTAAAAGAGTTCACCCAGCCCCTGCGAGTTGCCCTTCGAAAGTCACGCAATTATTGCCCTTCTATACGTTTTTTCGTGTATATTACGTCTTGGCAGTCAAAATTGGTTGATGTGATTTAATAGTATTTTGGGCATTTTTTATTGAAAGCAAATACTTAGCAAATTATATTGATCAGGTTATTTAATGTACATAGCTACAAAAAAACACAATTTCTGAATATCGGAAAAGGAAGTGTGCATTTGAATGCATTGTTGAGATTCCTCAGTTGTGCTAATTTTAAACTACCAACGGAATAGTACTCAATTGCTATGGGCACTGCTGGAGTACAACAAATTTTTAAGGGACTTTTACTGGAGCCTTATGTGGGGGTTTGATGAAAATGAGCGAATTCTTTTTAATGTTCATTTTTTAATACACAAAATATCAGGGCTGCCAATTTATCGCCCAGACAAGAAAATACAGTGAACTCTCTTTGGGGCTGTCCATATACAGTGGACTCTCCCTATTAGAGGCCTCCCTATAAGAGCATTCTCCCTATAAGAGCACCGTTCTGTCCTCCCCTGGATATTGCAATGTTAATTGGGTTCCCTATAAAAGCATTCCCTATAGGAGCATTTCCACTATAGCAGCGCCAAAATCCCTGCTGTTGAGGTCTTGTTTTCTCCCTGTAAGAGCATTTTGTAAATCGTAACGTTAATTACTGATAATTTTTACGTGCAAAATTAAACTATTCGTCGTCGTGTACAATATTATCAAAAGTAGCACATTTTAATTACAATTTAATGTGGAAATGTGATTCTTTTCTTTATAAATTAATAAAATATAATCAATCAATAGCAATAACTACCTAATTTTATATTTATGTTTGAAATTTTAATAATTGTGTCTCAAACATATACAAAATCATTATTAAAATCAGTGCGCAGAGAACCTAATCAGTTACTAATTATAATCTTTTTAAGATAATGAAGTTAAATATTTAAAATTTAAGCGTTAACTATAATAATATTAAAATCAGTTTTTCCTAAATTAATACCACAAGCAACTGCCGGAGCTGCTGTATTTTAACAATAGTTTTTTAAATAAAAACTGTTATGTTTTTAGAATTAATTAAATTTAAATTGTTTATTTAAATGTCGATGTGGTTAGGAACTAATGGGAATCTACAATAATTGTTTTTAATTAGCTTAATAATTACTATTAGGCTAATTAAAATTATAGTATTCGATAGTGATATAAATAATTATTTATTGATTAAATAAAAAATATTGAGCTAATTAAAAATACTTCTGAAACATAATATGAACTAAATTAGTTAATTGCTATACATTTTATACTGGATTTTTACTAAAAAGATTAAATAAATTTTCACATAGTTCAGAATCTATACAAACCTAATCTAGTACTCAAATATATTGTCTGCAAATATTATATGAGTGAATAAGAGCATTTGCTAGGCTCATATGTATTATATGGTCATTATTTCTATGTGTACAGAATTTACGTTAATTCGACTTTTTTGGTGTATTTTAGCCTCATTCTCTATAAGAGCGTACCTTTATAACAGCGCAAATCATGGTCTTTATAGTGTGCTCTTATAGGGAGAGTCGACTGTACTTCAATGCTTCCCGTAATCTCTCTTCACTTATCCATTCTGCTTGCTCGCTTCTTGTCTCCTCCCACTCGATTTCCAACTTCTTCTCTTCTACTTCCCTTCTCTTTCTTTACCATGAAATATATGTATACATGCTTTGCATATATAATATATGTGTGCTTGAGCCTATGGATACTCTCCCACACTTAT